>PVHP010009953.1:0-48646 GCA_004024765.1 Zapus hudsonius | reverse complement strand
CCTGATAATACATAATGAGAGGAAAAGATGATGACACTGAAACAAAACAGAGACTAATTGAGAGGGGGAAGAGATGTGAGGGAGGAAATCATAATGGGTTGTGATCTTTGATTATGGAAGATATCAATAAAAAGTTTAAAAAGTACTATTTCTAAAAGGAACGGTAAAGAAAAAAAAGGAACTGTTCAAATCCTTGTCTAAGGCCAATCAAACCTTGATATGAAAACTGGATGACAGCATCATAAGAAAGAAAAAGCACATGTTAGATAAATTGTTAACTATGTGAATCTCTCGATATGAAAACTGATGGCCTAACTATAAAAGGAAGATTATTCCAAAAGTGTGACTTTTCAATATATACATATCAACATGTATAAGCACATTCATGAATATCAAGAATGTTAAAACAAAAGCACAGCAAAAAGTAAAAAGTTCACATTATTATCCTAAAATAGCTGAACTGTGGATTTGGTAGAATCCATTACCACAACCCTAGTCAACAGAAACAATGAATCACTTCTACAACCTTATAAACCATATCTTGTTTTTTAATATTTATTGTCCATAATGAGTTACATTATTTAGTGGGCAAACCATGCATTGTTATCCCGAATTCCCCAATCCCCCCCCTCCCCATCCCTGATCAGTTGTATATCCTCCTCCGTGGGCTGTCTGTATTAGTCCTTGTGGCAAGGGATCCTGGATATCTTAGTACTCATCCCGCTCTTCCTGGCCCAAGTGAGTTGTTACTGATGGGTGCTATGCCTCTGGACCATAAACCATATCTTTAAACAAATAAATATACATCAGTCACACTAACATGCTGTGGACAGTAATTTAAAGTAATAATAATTTAATAATATATAATTAATATAATATATACTTTAATATATAATAAAAATTAATAAGTGATTTTATTGCCCATAATTATCTAGGCATCAATTATTAGAATTATTAAATAAATTTGGCATATTATCTGGAGAGAAAGATATGGAAGATATAGCAAATGAAATCCACATGGCACAATTGAGACGCAGAGTTTTGGCTCTCAGCTTCAAATCCATCTACTTGTAAGACATATTTTGCCTCCACAAAGTCAGAGCCCGTTTTACTCATGATTCCCGTAGTGGTTAGTCTTCACTGAGAATCTCCCGGGAGACAAACCTCTGCGTGTGTCTGTGAGGATATTGCCAAGAGGTTCACCTGAGGCGGAGAGACTGCGTGAGTCTGGGTGGCAGCATCCGTGGGCGGGAGAAGAGAACAAGAAGTCCCCAAATGCAGCCTTCCCTTGTCTCTGCTTCCTGGGCTAAGGTGTGAGGCAGAGGCCACTGTCCACCGGTGTCACCACAGAGCCAACACCTGTAGCCGGCCTTCACCATCATATGGGCACGTGCCCTCAAACCAGGACGCAAAATAAACCTCTCCTCTTTTTTTTTTTCATTTTTTAAAAATATCTTTATTACGCATAATGAGATACAGCGTATGAGCAAATCTTCTGATGGTGCATCCATCTCTCTCCTCCCTGTCTCCAGCCCACTGGGGATCCTCCTCTGTGGGCATCGCCTCTTCTGGGGTCCTTCTATGTCACCTTTTCAGTTTGTCTACAGATGGGCTGTCGTCTCTTTGAAGAATCTTTGCTCAAAAGGATTCAAGTTTCCTTTCTGAGCATTTTCCCAACTCTTAATAAGTTAAGTCCTGTCACCAGGTATCTGATAAGAAACAAATCAAGGAGATATTATTTATGGGGACTCCGTCCATCTCAGTGGTGGAGGCAGGCGCATGTGGCAGAGGGGAACCCAGGATGGGCCAGAATGAGGCCAGGCTCCCACCCTGAGTGACCGGCTTCCTCCAGGGGGCCTTTCAAAACAACACCAACACGCAAATCCAGGAGCCTGTGGGGACATTTTCCCCCAGCACTTACCTTGGACTTACCTTGGCGAGTTTACCATCTACCGATTCTTCCCCACCGTGGTGCTGTCCTCACAATTACAGTCAAAGAGACAGGGAAGGATTTCGTATTCAGTGTGATCAGAGCCCGGATGAGACATTGATCTGACCAATAATTAACAGCTCTGAGGAGCAGACAGTGATCACATGATGAACCTCCAGCTGTGAGGGGCAGCAGTGTGAGCTCATGTTGCACCGGCTCTCCCCATTTTTGTGAAGAGTACAAAAGATTCACAGAATGACCTCAGAACATCTTTCTTAGGAGAAGTACACGTATTGAAAAACAACAGGATAAAGACATTGCCTCGCTGACAAGCTCTGAGCTTCTGAATGTTTTCCACACATTAACTATTGCCGCATCTTACTGAGTGAATAACATTGGTACAATTTTTGTTCCTTTTATTATGGTTGAAGAAACTAAGTGAGATGACAAGAAGATTTCCTGGCTCTCCCCATTTAATAAGAGGATAAAGAAATACTGGACAAAAGCAGCGTTACTTCAGGGCCAGATGCAGAATCAGAATCATTGAGGATGTGGTACATGAAACAGATTGGGAAAATTTTGTAGGATCCAGACAGATTCATTCATTCATTCACTCACAGCATAACCAACGTATTCTGGAAACTTCCACAAGATACACTGTTTTACACTCTGAATGAACAACAGTGAGAAACTTGGCATTGTCTCTGATCCTCTGTCACACTCGTCCAAGTTTCCTAGGTAAGAGACGTTCACATCAGAAACACAGTTTCAGAAAAGTCTCAGACGTTTGCTTGTGCTATGACCCTCAGCAAGTCTAACTGGGCGTTGTCTGGCCATCCCCCCCTACAAGGAGCTGTTCCGCTGCAGACTTCCAGGACGTGCAAGCAAACACGTGCCATCAGGTTCATGTCAGAGCCCCTCCCCAGGCCTCCCAGCCACATCATCCACTGTCTCCCCTAGACCTTCTGATTGCTTGTCCCAGAGCCTCCAAGAGACTCACTGTGCTCTGCGCATGCTTCGCAATGTCATAATTCCTTCATTTCCCAAGCTCTTTCTGGAACGCCATTCTGACCCATGTGTCCTGCCACGTCTTTCTGACTAATACTCCATTACCAACGCTTGCAGATTTTGTAGCTCTTAGCTAGTTCACTTTTCATATTAGCTTTCTAAAACTCTTATTATAGTGTGATTTGGTCACTTGGAAGTCTTACTATTTTGCTACACATGTATTCAGAATTCCTTGTGGGTAGTAGGGACCTGTGTCATATTATGCTATGATAGCCTTTGGATTCATTGACATACATATTAGGTTATTCTATATACATATAGAAGAATAGATTTAAAAATGTGCTTTTATTCAACCTGCTGGTCTGTTCCAAATGAATGGACAGAGATGTAGGGGGGGAACCTTTGTTATTTTCTTCATATATAATAGTTGTAAAGTAAGCCCTCTAGGCATTTTATATTAGTTATTTCAATGGAGAATAACAAAAAATAGTGAATTAATTTTACCATGCTCTGGGAATGTGGTTTTAATTGCCCCAGAGTTGCGCCCGAAGGTGCATTTTTTTTTTTTTTTTTTTGCTGACATGCCTGCACACTTAGCAGCTAGAGCTTGCAAACCTGCCTGACTTTGTTGTAAGACGGGCCATGTTGAGACAAGGGTCGATTTACCCAAGTGGGAAAAGCCAAGCCAATTTCCTGTGAATGGAGATTCAAGCTAACTTGATCCTCTCTTCCTTTCTGTTTCCTTGTGAAAGCTCTGCTCTCCCAGCTCACCAAGGGAAGTTCCCAGTTCAGCTGGCAATGCGCACACTTCAGGCTGCTTGGCAAGACCCAAGATGGAGCAATAAGATCTCTCACTAGGGAAAAAGAGACCCAAAACCTGCCAAATTCCAATGACAAGAGCATATTGCAGTCAATAGCCCCGTGGACATTCGGTCCAGCTCTGTTACCCAGTGGGATGTACTGGACTTCGGAGGAAGCACAGGACCTTCATAAATCAAGGAACCCTTCAGCATCACAGAGTTTTCCTTTCTCATTTCAAATCTTACCACTCTAGGTTTGCAGCTTAGACGCATGCGGACAAAATTAAAATCGTAGCATATGCGAACATGGTCTCTGGATGGAACGCAAGGAACAAATGTACAGGACAACCCTAGGTCTGCTGCACCCAAAGGAAGCAGCCATTTTCCGTTCTGTAAATCTCTTGGCCACGAAGACCAGAAGAAGAGGGCACAGTCTGCAAGCCACTCTGCTCTGCCTCTCCCAGTCCCACAGTGACAGACCTGCACTCCTGGCCTAGAACTGTCAGCTCCAATTGACCTGAGCCCCAAGGGAAGGGCTATGTCTGTTCTGGCTGTTTGCACAGCATCTGTGTGGCGGCCAGGACAGCTGGGCCCTTAATAAATACTCGGGCTGATGCTGCCCGCCCGCCTGGGCCAGCAACCTGAGGGCTTCCATATACTCCGTGGCTATTGGGAAAATGCACCTCTCCCCATTTCAGCACACAGAAGTCTGCTACTGTAGAAATGCATTTCTACGGTTTTTCTCTAGTAGTTGCTGCTGGCAAGGTGCTAACCCTGGAAATAGTGGAAGATGCTGCACATTATCTTCTCCAAAAAGCCACTTTTCTGCCACACCCTGTAGCCCCTGCAGTGTGTGGGCAGGCACTCATCTGTGACTTCATGTTGCCATGAAACTAGACACTTCAGGATCTTCTGCATGTCCCTTGTGTGTGTGTTCTCCCCTTTGTCAGCCTGCTTAAAAATCTGACTAAGGTCAGAGCTGCCAAGCGATATTCTCAAATAACACACATCAATTACTTGTGAGCACATTATAGGTCTTGCCTCTATCAAGTGGACCTGGGCTTCTTCTGAAGTCTGGGTAATCACAGAAACCCCATGCTCACCCCACTCCCTGCACACACACCAGCATCATTAGGCTCTTTTTGAAACAGGTGCCGCATAGTCCTGGGTAATGAGGAACAAAATGACCCAAAGCAATTTATGGAAGAAAATGGGTTTGATTTGGCTTACAGATTTCAGAGGAAGCGTCGCATGGAGGGAAAAGCGTGGCAGGAGCTTTCACATCACATCTCACAAAGTCAGGCAGCTCAGAGGGGGGAGGGAGAGAGGGAAGGAAGGGAGAGCAAGAGAGAAACGGAGTCTGGTCTATTTCTCTGAGTCTCAAGGAATAAACTTGGTTTGATGACTGGGTAGAGGAGTGGGGCGTGAATGGGAGGATATGTGGCAGGGTAGGTGGATGGAAAGATGATCAGATCAATGGGTGGCTTTATGGATGAATGAATGGATGCGTGGATATGTGTCAGTTGGCAGATGGGTGGCAAGAGAGACACGGCCAAGAGATCAGACTTAAAACTAGGTGGCTATGTGGACAATGGGACGGGTGGGTGGATGTGTGGATGGGTTAGAAGATGGGAGATGAGAGAGAGAGAGATGGCAGGTAGTAGAGCTGTAGGTTGGTACTCCCAGTGTGCCTGCATCCTGGATTTGCCAGACATAACCTGCTAGGGATATGCGATAAGCCCTTCCAGAGATGCATGTCTTTTGAGAAAGTCTTCTTAGTGGAGCTGAAGGAGCCAGACGTTGACAGTTTCTGAGAACTAGCCACTTATTCCTACTAAAGAATTGCACTTGTTTCATTAGATATGCAATTTGTACTTTGTAGAGTCACACTTTTAAGGAGAAAGCTTTTTAAAAAGGCATTTGATGTTCAGGCATTGAGACAGCATGCTATTTTGTTTCCAGATAATTCGGACTTTTGCAATATATTCAGATGTGTTCAGATGCAACTCTGTGTTTATGGGGGTGGTAGGTGGCACAGGCTCATGGGCTTGTGTGGAATATAATTTTCATAAAGCTTTTAAATAATTTTATTTGGACTAAAGGAAGCACTATGCTCAAATGCATTTTTATATTCATTTATAGCATAAGACTAGCCTTCTGCTGGCTTTTCGTGTAGATCGTTTTATATTAAGTCTTTAGAGTTGACAGGTACATAGAAATTACTTGTGGGGATAAAATAAAGAAAAGGAATCGCCAGAAGCCAATGGGAATATTTTTCACCGCATATTTCCACTTAGAGTATTCTGTGTATTATTCATGCCATAATGCTGGGCATCGCTACGGTTTCAGGCCAGGATTAGGAGAAACAGGACAGGTCTCACAGACACCTGGCCACGAGAACCTGTTCTTGAGTCTGTGAAAACCTGAGCTGGAAACGTTTTCCACAGTGAACGTGTTCATCAGAGGCACCTGCCAGCCTCCTTCTGGTCATCTATAAACTATACATGCATTGTGTCTGTGCATCCCTGAAAACACTTTTGACACTTGAATAAACTCCTTTGATCAAGCTCAGAATACTCAGCTGGTGAAGAAGGAAAATGGGAAGAGAAATGAAGGGATGCTTCTCTGATTATCCCTCGCCAGGGCAAGAGAGCCTCGCTTGCTTTCCGGTTATGAAAAGAGCAGGGCAGGAGGGCTGCTCAAGAAGGAGGAGGCCATGCACGGGTGAATGTGGGCTTTTGTCAATTTAGGATGGAAGGAAATTACATGCTACCTTTGTACAAAGCAAAGACAGTCTCTCAGCAGAGAGAAAAGTAGGGGACAAAGCAGGAAAATTTAACAGACTATCAAAAATTGTGCCAAGAGCACACTGCAAAGCCAGACACAATAACACTGACCATAGTTAATTGGTAGAATGACATAAATGGGAAAACTATTCGACTCCAAAATATGCTTTGATATGGATGTAGTGTATTGTCACACCAAATAACCAATGACACCATGGACTGTTTTGCAGAGGGAATCATGGGAGATTCGGTGTGGGAGACCATGACATGTGAGGGGCTTCTGCTTCTGACTGAGTTGGGGTCCACTGGAACAGCTCCTGGTCTTTAGAGATCTTGTTTACTCAAATGTAGTACGGTGTAATAATCCATGCAATGTGTATGTCAGTATACGAAACACCATGGCTTAATTTTTAGGTACAAAATCAGATGTCAAATAAATACCCTTTCTTTCCTTTTCAAGAAAAATATGTGTACCTGACACCATATGACCAATTTGAGTCTATTGAGGATTATTTGGGTCGCACTGTCCAGTGATGTAGAAATCTAAATGTTTTCAACGGTGTCTGGGAGCCATGATTCCATCGATGTAATTGAAGAGCTACGTGATATGGCTTTGCTCCATCTCTCCCTCGTTTCTCCTGGACTCTCGTCCTGAAAGTGTGTAGAACTTTATCAAGTGCCTCTTCTGCATCTAGTGAGATGCTCACATGACTCTATCTTTAAGTCTATTAATATGGTGCACTGTATTTATTGACTTGCATATGGGTTTGAATCACCATTGCTCCTTGAACAGCAGATGCCAAATGACTCTGGACAGGTTTTTTATCCTTTCTATCCTCATTTTCTCAACTGGAGAAGAGGTATGAGTACTCTCTTCACAGGACTGTAAGGAGACTGAAGTGAGCTAATACTGACAAAATTCTTCGATACTGGTACATAGGAGTAGAGGGTTGTTAAATAGTTTGTAGCTTATGTGAGACACATCCTACCTCAATGACAAGCTAGATGATTACACAGTCCTCTTCAGGGTGACAGCTTATAACTTCTAGGCACATTTTGCTCTTTGGAGACAAAGAAACCATAGGGGGCTGGAGAGATGGCTCAGCAGTTAAGGTGCCTGCCTGCAAAGCCTAACAACCCAAGTTCTGTTCCCAGTGCCCATGCAAAGCCAGATGTACAAAGTGGCACAGGCCTTTGGAGTTGATTTTCAGTGACTGGAGACCCTAGAAAGCCCATCTCTCTGTCTCTCTTCTATCTCTCTCTGCTTGCAAATAAATAATTAAAATTTATATTTCTTTTTTAAAAGAAATAGTCTGGATGATACTTCAGATTCGGTGTTGCCTAAATATTATACGGTGGAAAATGAGAGACTCCTGACTTCTCAGCAGGGAAGAAGGACAACTCTGAACCTCCTTAATTCAACACACAGGACACCCTTCCTGTGGCTGTATGTTAAACTGTGCATCTCCCACGAAGGGGACATTTGTTTCCCACAAGGAAAATCAGTGATGAATTCCTGCAGGAAGAGGACAGATGGGTAAAGAAAGATTAGATTCCAGAGCCAGCTTGTTCTGTACAGATCGGAACCACTCAGAACTCCTGGGACAGTCAAAGACTTCCAGCAGAAGGACTGAAGAAAAGAGGAGGAATTGGGATGATGGAATTCTGTGGCATAGAAGGGTCAAGAGAAGCTGGGTACAAAGCAGACAACACTTGACACTAAGCCTGTCCCTTCCTGTGGATCTCAGCAAGTCCCTTCTGAATGTAAGATGTCCTCCATAGGCTCCCCAGTTGGTGGCACTATTTGTGAAGATGGTAGAACTTTTAGAATATGGAGCCTTCCTGGAGGAAGTAGGTCACTGGAGTGCAGGCCTTCAGGTGACAAAGCCTGGAGCCACACCTGGTTCTGTCCCCACCTCCTAACCGCTGAGCTATTATGAACGGTTGCCCATTTCTGCCTTGCCTTCCCCACCATGAACTTCCCCTTGAACCTGCAAGCGGAAAGTGAGCTCTTTCCTTCTCTACATTGCTTCCCATCAGTGATTTGTTCATAGGAATAAAAGTAACTGACACAGCCCCTTGCCTTCCTACAAGGAGGGTCATTAACACTGTTAACACTCATACCTCACAAGGTGGGGTAAGAGCTTCTGAGAACCCGACACAGGATGCCAACCCCTGACGGTCCAGGCTCTTCCTCCCAGACGTGTTCTCTCTGGCAGGCAGCTATCAGCACTGAAGTCGGGACATAGATCCCATCAGAAGCTTTATGTGGTGCATAAACAGGAAGAAATTGCCCATTATCCCACAGATTCCCAGAGAACCAAGAATGCTTTATTAAGTCTACCTTGTTCTCTTGTCACGATATTTTTCTTGCAATGGCCACTGAGCTGTGTAATGGCTGGTGGTTACAGAAGAGATAATAAAGCTTATTAGTGTAATAGCCTCTGAGGAACAGCGGGAGAAAAAGGTTGACACTAAATGCTCCAACAGGGACCCTGGGACTGTAATTTCAAAATTAGGCCATCAGAGGGGTGGGGACTATGTTTTATTATGTTTGACACAATATTTGGGACTAAGCCCAGAAGAAACATGATAAAGAGATTCTGAGCTCCAAAATGCAGCAGGGTTGGAAGAAAGATGCTGGGAAGGTTGAAGGAAAAGGTATCAAGCGGTGTTTCGAGACGCTAAGGTCTTGCACGAGAGCCAGGAAGGTCTGATGGGGGCTGTGAGGAGCACAGGTGGTAGACCTTAGTCGTGACAGGAGCAAGCTTCTCGAGAGCCAGAGGCCTCCCAGTCACTGAAGCTGAGGAAATCAAAGCATCACGACCATTGTGCACAACCCTAGTACGACACCAGCAGAGGGGCTGCAGAGGCAGGATGGCCCACATGCTGCCTCCCTGGGAGTTTCAGGGATAAGCCTCGCCCGTGGATGCGTCTGTAACCGGTGCGAGTACGTGCGGCCTCTTCAAGGACTGAGTGCTGCCCAGGCTTCCTGGGTTGATACTTAATCACCATTGTGAGGATACAGAGGGGATACTTAGCCGATGGTGCTTAGAGGTGGGGCCTTTGGGAGGCATTTAGGGAAGGTGATTCGGCTGGAACAGCATGACTTAGTCCTGGGGGCTTTATGATAATGAGAGGGAACAGAGAAACCTACGCGCAAGTTCCATATCTCTGGCGGTGTTTCTGGGATCTGACAGCAAGAGGGTCCTCTTCAGATGTGGACTCAAACTAGGAACCAAATTTAACTTCTGTTCTTGTTAGCTTGCTCTGGATCGGAAACTGTTATGGACAATGGGAAACTGAGCGACACACTCCCCAAATTTAGGTTTGTAACATAGCCTAATTCGTTTTCTTCCTTCAAAATCAACCTGTGATTATATAGTTGGTGGAAAATTCCAGTGGTCATCTGGTCAAGCCATGACTGGACAACATGGCATTTCGCAGCTAATTCATAACCAATTGGTCTAGACAGGTCTGAACTGAAATAAGAGCCTGGTTTCTCAGCAGGAAAGTCAAATCTGAATCTCTTTGTGACGAAACACCACAGCTCTCCTAAGAACTAGGAGAATTGGTGATGAATTCACCCGGGAAGAAGAAAGAAGGTAAAGGAAGACTCACTTCTGGATCCAACTTCTTTAGTGCAGACTGAAATCACTCAGGGCTGTTAAGTCAGTTACAGAAGACATCTTACAGGAGTCTCAGAGGACTTTGGGGGTGACATTGAATGTTTGAGAAGTATGGTAGGAAGCAAATGACACTCTGTGATAGTGTTTGGATAATATCAGTCTAAGCACCGTAGGTCTGAAAATCTATTTGCTCAGGCATTTCTTCTCTTCCTCTCATTGTTTTCGCTCGCTATGGACCCTTTGGCCCTGTGCTATTACCTGCAAGTGGTAGCAATGATTTGAATATTTTAATTAAACTTGGTTGAACTTGTAATTTGGAAGAATTAGTATGGCATTGAATCTATAAAGACATGAAAATTTTAAATCTCTCCATTTAATAGTGCACTTGTAGCATTATTCAAAGAAGTTTTAAAACTTTTCTATAAAAGCACTATATATTTTCTTTTTCTTTTGGACAAATTCATTACTGAGGCAATTACAGTTTGGTTTTTAGTGGCTGTGCTATTTGTATGGGAATTTAAAATCAATACAAGTATAGAAATGACTTTAACTGCTATTCTTAGCAATCAATTTTGTCTTAATAGTTTGTTTTTTCTTTGCCTGAATTTTCTTTGCATAGAATCCTATAACTTCCAGTTTTATCATTCGTAATTCATATATCTTTCCCTTATTGATTTTAGAGAATAGCCCCAACCCTGAACACAAGTGGAGATTGCTAACATAATTTCAGTGCATCTAAATTTCGTTACTAGTCCACTCTTTTAAAAGATTTTTAATATATATACTGTTGCTGTCAGCTTTCTTGTCGCTACACAACGAACCTGACCAAAAGCAGTTTGTGGGAGGAAAGGGTTAATTTTGTCTTACAGACTCTATGGGAAGCTCCATCCTGGCAGGGAAAACGATGGCATGAGCAGAGGGTGGACATCACCTCCGCCACAGCACTGCCAACAGCGGCAGGAAGGTGTGCCAAACTCTGGCAAGGGGGAGCTGGCTAGAACCCCCATAAGCCCGCCCCCAACAACACAGCTCCAACAAGGTTCCAATTCCAAAATTGACATCAGCTAGGAATCAAGCATTCAGAACACAGAAGCTTATGGGGGACAGCTGAATAAAATCACCACAGATGCCAAGTCAGAATTCTTCTATATTCCTAATATTATAACAACTTTACTTTTCAAGATTATGACTAGTTTTTAAATGCTTCTGTGCATCTATTTACGTTGTTTAGTTTTTCTTTAGTATACCTTGCATTGAGCCATCCTTGAAGTTCTGAGATAAGCTATACTAATTCAGGTTGTATTTGTTTCTGCTTACTGGATTTATGATGTCATCGTTTGTAAGGATCTTACAAAACGTCTGCGAAAGTAAAAGGGTTTATAATTTTCCTTTGTGAAATGCCTTCAGGCAATTTAGAGATAAATATTAAACTCACAGAATGAGATAGTCCTGGTACCACTTTCCTATCGCAGTTTGTCCATCCTTTTATTGAGAAGACAAGAGATGCAGTTTAACTTAGATCTCATCACTTGCATTGTCCATATTTTCTGTTTCTTCTTCAGGCTGGTGTGAGGTTTCGCCATGTTTACAATGTTTACATTCTGAGATCTTGTGGAGAACTGCAATAGCTCCTCCCTTCTGATACCTGAGCTGTAGTAAATAAAACTGTTTTCAGAGAGGATGGAACACCCCAAGGTCGAAAGTTTTCCCTGGATGATGACCACAGGTACGATCTTTGTAATAGCAGGATATGTCTGAGAGCATGGATATGAAAATTCAGAGAATTTCCTAGCACATAAATTTCTAAATGCAGCTTAGCACTTCATGTTGTTACTATTTTATTGAAATTGCAGTATCAACCTTGCACTCTGGACAAGAAGAATGTTAGTCTCCCTGATGGCTGAAAATATCTGGACAGACAAATGATTGACACTTGTTTTTAGCCTGGAGAGAAGTTAGAAAGGAGGATCTAGTTGCTGTTTTAGTGGAGACTTTCAGATGCACATTCACAGTATACATGCCTCTCAATTCAAAATATGCGTTGTTACAAATCCTTGGCTGCTGAGGTCATATTGCAGTTTCCTTGTTTGCCTCCCCATTGGACTGTGGATCTCTGAAAAACAGCATCTTTCCATCATGGTGCTGGATGACACAAATATTGACTGTGGACAGGACCTTATGGGAATGGCACGAGTACTATAAATGTCCAGACTGCAAGTGGGGAACTTAGCTCGGGGTAGATAGCAGGACCCCTGAGCCAGGCCTCTGCTTCGTGCTTCTGCTGGTCTCTGGGCTCTGCAGAGGGAAGTGCTAACACACTGGGGTTTTCTGTTTCTTCATCTTTGGAAAGGAGGAAAAGAATGCTGTCACTTCTGAGAATTCTCTGAGAACTCATGAGTGCCATACTTTGGAAGGCTTGTCCCCAAAGTCCCTGTATTAGAGCTGTGGTTTTCAGTATTGCAGAACAGGATGGATGGGGTGGGGGGACTTTTCTGACCTGAGTTCCAGTGACTAGATCTTTCAGAGGGACTCATGCTTTTCTTTCAGAAACGCTCCCTGGTTCTTGCTCCTGTGGGAAGTCTGCAGTTTCCCCCAAGAGATCAGGATGCTGTCCCTGGGCCTGGCACCTCCAAAGCTTCTGGAGGGGACAAAGCCTTTGCTGCCTCTCTGCCCTGTGGCAGCATCACCAGCGGCAATTCCCAGAGCCTCAGCACCAATCTACCGGTCACCCCGTCCGAGATCAGGAGACAAATACGCTTCTTCACTTATAGAAGACTTCTGCGTCGGGACAGGGAAAGGACCACTTACTGGTCTGGAGAAGAGAATGAAATAACCTGAAGAGCTCTCCCTGGGACTGGAGTCTCTTGTCTCCTCTCATATGGAGCCCAAGATACGGGTTCACATGGCAGCCACTTTGGCCTTGTGGGTGGCTGTGTGACCTTGGTGAGTTTGCTTTCTCTTCTGTCTTGGAAGGTTTGCTTAGTTCCTAGATTCCAGAGCTAAGCTGAAGATCCAATTGCGTCAGCTCTGGAAGCCTACAGGAGCCTCACAGAGCAAGTGGCCGCGGGTTTGATTCCCTCCTTGCATTTAAGATGCTGCTCTTTACTCTTCCTGCCTAGGACCCCACACGTTCCACACCATGGAACCCGGGGCCTCCATTCTTACCAACTTTAAACGGACTTTGCTCTTCCAAGCCTTTTCACGGGTCATCACAGCTTTTCTCTGGTCTCAAATGAAGCAACTGGTGTTCTCCATGTGTGGTGCCTCCCTTTGGAAAGAGAACGGGTGCCTAAGGCCCTGTGTTCAATTCCCCAGGACCCACATGAACAGACCCACAAGGTGGTGGCCCTGGTGCTCTCTCTCTCTCTCTCTCTCTCTCTCTCTCTCTCTCTCTCTCTCTCTCTCTCTCTCTCTCTCTCTCTCCTCTTAGATAGATCACCAAACAGAAAGATTGGAAAAACTGCCGTGCACTTGAAGGCCCCATTTCCATGATCCCCCATCCCTGGGGTCAAGCTCCCAGGTTTCTCTTCTGTGCTCTGCTTTGCCAGAAGAGTGGACCCTGTCATCCTAAAGATGGAGAGGCCTCTTTCCACGCTTCTAAAGCTCAGGCTGTCTCCCCCCAGATGGCTGAAGAAGGCTCTGCCAGCCTCCAAGACTCAAAACGAAGTCTGGGTGTCCTGTGGGAAGACTCATACAGACTCGTCCCTGCATGAAAACCTCAGCAGCCCTCGCCTTGCAGGAGAAAATCAGCTTGGAAGCAGAAGCCCTGATGAGAGGAAGACAACACCCAGCTGGGCCCAGATGGGAATTTAGGAAACAGCCAACTTCCTTGCTGTACCCCTGTGGATACTGGTGGCTGCCAGAGCCACGGGGGGTTCTGAATGAACATGAGAGTCAGAGTCAGCTCTCAGGAGAGAGGTGGTAACTTACTTTCCTCCCCAGAGTTCTAAGCTCTGTGGCCAGATTTCTGTGTAAGTCTTTTTGAGTTAGCCCCTAGGAAAAGTTTGATATATACTACTTATTAAGATGCTTGTGATGGTTATTTTTATTGCCAATTTGATTGGATTAAGAGACACCTGGAATATTGGTGAGGGGTATTTCTGGGTAATTCTGTTAGGACATTTCCAGAGAGAATTAACTTAGCTGATGAAGACTGTCCTGGGGCTGGAGAGATGGCTCAGCGGTTAAGGCACTTGCCTCCAGTGCCTAAGGCCCCCCGGTTCAATTCCCCAGGACCCACATAAACAGACCCACAAGGTGGTGGCCCTGGTGTTCTCTCTCTCTCTCTGTCTCTCTGTCTCTCTCTCTCTCTCTGTATTTCTCTGCTTGAAAATGAATAAATAAAATATTTTTTTAAAGAAGATCCTGAAAAGGGTGTGACAGTAACCCTTTCAGACAAGTTCCACAGGTTCCATGCCTGGCCCCCTCCTCTTGAGTGGGAGGTGTCTCTAACTAAAGTTCAAAACCTAATAGTTAAAGCTGATTGGTCAGCTGTGGACCAAGTTAGCTGTCTCTCTGCTCACCTGGAACAGGGGATTGTCTCTCTCTCCCCTACATGAGGACTCTGAGTCTCCAGGGCCGGGGTAAGGTTCCCCCCTCCCACCACAGGCTAATGGGCTTCTTTCCCACATGAACCTTCCTTCTCACGGTCTTGCCTTCTCCTGCTTGTTGAGCAGAACAGCATAGATTTGGCTGAAACCCCTCCCACCTGTCCCCCCCCACTGGAGACTGGAGACCTCTGTAACTTCCCATTTTCCTTAAAATAAAGTCTCCCACTACACCTTCTCCTCTGACGGTCTATAATTTCAACTCCTTAATTTTACCAACAAGAATTCAGGTACTCCTTCAGTCCTGTTCCAAGGGTGGCACCGCCCCATGGGTCAGGGTTCTGGGCTGCGGGCATAGAGAGGAGGGAGAAAGCCAGCCCAGGGCCAGGGCTTCTCTCCCTCAGCTCCCACCACAACAGCCAGAGCTGCTTTTGTCACCATGACCTCCTGCCCAACGGACTGCATCCTGAGCTGTGAGTTAGCAGCTCTCCTCCCATGAATCGCAAGGGAGAATTAAGCTGGAAGAGCTTCCACCACCGGGCATTGGTGCTGGAAATTCTGCCGCACTGGGGTGGTCCTGAGCTGGGGCACCAACCAAAGCATTACACGGGAAAAGTAGAGGCAGGAATACGTGTCCCTGTCCATCTTGATCATTGGTTAGACTCTGACTGAGGACAGCATCAAATTTCTGCCCACAGAGGTGAAAGCTGCATGGGTGGTCATTCACCCACATGACCCCAGACATGTCGTTCCTAGAGGCATTATCTGTCCAGAGAGCCAATCCCTGTGGTCATGTGGTTCAACAAGGCCCTCCTTTCATGAGGCTAGTAGAGTATCCAGCCAACGATACTCTTATGGTTTGCATCACGGGCTCGGAATTTGAATGCTTGCATCATAGTGGTGTTATGTTTGGAGGTTCTGGAAACTGGGGGTTATAAGAGGAAGGCTGAGAAGGCGCATCAGTGGGTATGGATCCAGGATGTCTCCCTCTCTGCTTCCTGGATCAGTGGGGTTGGGTCCTTGCTGTCACAATCACTGCCTCTTGCCTCCCTTGAGACTTATTTCTGTCAGGTTTTATTTATATTTTATATTTAGTTTATGATACAAATTATATTTATATATTATATATATATCACATATATTATATATATATTACTTATATTTTATATTTATGTCATTATAACACAAAAATTAGTAACAGAAAATTTCGTACTAGGGAAGTAATGTCTGTTTCTGCAAATAAGCCTGGCCTTAGGCCTTTGAAACTGTTTATAGAAGGACATTGGGGAAGTTTGTAGATGCAGCCTAGCTCAAGAAGTCCTAGAATGCAGAAATCCTGGCGTTAGCTTATCAAACTAGGAGACTGATAAAAAATGAACATATTGAAGACTATACCCAAAAGGTGTCAGACAGGAGCAGGACTTCGCTGTGAATTAGACCAGAGGCTATTTGTTACCATTATGACAATTAATTTACCTTATTCCCTAAAGACTTGTGTGAGACAGAATTCAAAAGAATGGGCTAAATCATTTGTGGAGGAAGCCTCAAGGTATCATAGCTTTCGGGCTAGGCCGTGGCTTAGGATAGCTGTTTTTACCTGGTTTACAATGAGAATTTAAAAGAGCAGAGCAGAAATACATGAACATGTCTTATATGGCCAGACAAAAACCTGTTTGGCTTTGAATGCAGAAGCTATGTGTGTGAAAGGGATTTGCATCTTGGGAACTGAAGACTCCATGGTAAAATACACGCACACACACACACACACACACACACACACACACACACACACACACATATATATATATATATAATTAAAATGGGGGGAAAATGAAGGGACCCCCATATTAAGGTATGGAACAAGACAGGGGTGTCCACTCTCACAATTGCTTTTTAACATTTTTAACATTGGCATTTTTAGCTCAAATAATACAAGAGAAACAAATAAAAGACATACAAATTGGTACAAGAGAACTCAACTAGCCCTATTTTCAGATGACATGACTTTATATATAAGTGACCCAAAGGATTCCTCCGAAAATCTTCTAAAGGTGATGAATGTTGTCAGTAAAGTGTTGGGATACAAAATGAACAGAAAAATCAGTAGCCTCCCTTTATGCCAAAGATAAATATTTGGAGAAAGAGATAAAGGATGCCATCCTGTTTTCAATTGTCATAAAAATTAAAATAAAAATATCTTAGAATTTCTCTAACCATCAAAGTGAAAAGCCTATGCAAATAAAACATAAAAACACTGAAGAAAGAATATGAGAATATGGAAAGATCCCCCATGCTCATGGATTGGAAGAATTAATATTGTGGAAATGTCCACCCTATCAAAAGCATTATACAGATTCAATGCAATTCCAATAAAAAATTCCAGCAATGTTATCCACAGAGATAGAAAAACATCTCAGAATCTATATGGAAGAACAGAAAGCCTAAAATCTCCTCAACAAAAGGAATACATCTGCAGGTATCATCATACCTGATTTTAAGATTATGATATAAACCCATAGTAACTAAAACAGCATGGTACTGGCCCCAAAACAGATATACACATCAATGGAATCAAAGCCCCATCCCGAAATCCAAGAAACTACAACTACCTCATCTTTGACAAAGGCGCCAAAATGGCACTCTAGAGAAAAGTCAGCATTTTCACCAAATGGCGCTGGAGAAATTGGATAACCACATGCAGAAGAATGAAATGAGACTCACTTGTCTCACCCTGCACAAAAGTCAGCTCTAAATAGATTAAGGACCTCAACATGAGATGTGAGTGAAAGTCTAAAGCAGCTAGAAGAACAAAACAGGAAGAGCACTTCATAGCAGAGACATAGAGAAGGATTTCCTGAATGAGAGCCCAGGAGCACAAGCAAAGAGATCATCAGGCCCTGGGACCTCTTGAAAGTAACGACAAGCAAACCATCAACGGAGTCAGCAGTCATCCCACAGAATGGGAGAACATCTTGATCACTATACCTCCAGCAAAGGTCTCATATCAAGAATCTACAAAGGGCTGAAGAGATGGCTTAGTGGTTAAGACATCTGCCTGCAATGCAGAAGGACCAGAGTTCGATTCCCCAGTGCCCATATAAAGCCAGATGCACAAGAGGGCGCGTGTGTCTGGAATTCATTTGCAGAGGCTGGAAACCCTGGTGCGCCCATTCTCTCTCTCTCTCTCTCTCTCTCTCTCTCTCTCTCTCTCTCTCTCTCTCTCTGTCTTTCTCTCTCTCCCTCTCTCAAATAAATAAATAAAATATTTTTAAAAAAGAATCTACAAAGAACTGAAAACTAAACAATAAAAAATCAAACAACCCAATCAAAAAAAAATGAAGATTTGAGTAGAGAATTCTCAAAGAAAGAAATAAAAATGGCCAGTACATATTTAAGGAGATGCTCAACATCTTTAGTCATCAGAGAAATAAAATTAAAACAATGCTGAGATGTCAACTCAGGCCTCTCAGGGTGGCCTTCATCAAAATAATGAAATTTTCAGCAAAGTGGAAGGAGTTGAAAAACCATCATTGTGAGCTGGATCACACGGCACAGAGTGTCTCTCATGCGCTTGTCCTAACTGGGATCAATTAGAGATGAGCGCCAACGTGAGTCAGCACCAGAAACATGGGCAAAATCCTGGGGTGAAACCGGGAGAAAGAAGACATGGGGAGAGAGGAGAGGAGGGTTAGCTGCCAAGTCAGGGGACAGCAGAATATCAGGGCTTGGAGGCAGAGGGAGGGGGAATGAATTACACAAAAGTTAAGGCATGAATCCATCCCATAAAAGTCCTCATCCTGACTAACATTCTACGAGATCTAACCAGGTGGGACCATCTGGACAGAAGGTAGAAAAAGCTTAACCTTAAATCCGTTGACTGCTGACTGGTAAATCCCAGGCCCAGAGTTGGGCTGCCATCCACAGTGAGCCGTTGTCCAGGGAGATTCATGATGTCCCCCAAACAATGAGGCCATTGTCAAAACACTTGATTACCTTCCAATGGGTAATCAGGTAATAGGGCAAGACCCTGTAGCTGAAGGCAGCAAGGCTGTGGTCATACGACATCAGAACGCCATGCTGGAATTGAAAGGGAAGCCAGCTCCCGCCTGGCGAGGCCTCATGGTGCTGGAAAGCCCTAGGTGAGCTGCTAAAAGAAACGGTCACCAGCAGCACAAATAAGCAGAAGACCCTACAGACTATGAAATCAACCAGCCAGCCAAGAACTTGTGCAATAGAAGCACCCGGCCTCTGTGGGTGACCAACTGTTCTCTGATTGGACATGAGTCCCACTCAGTGGGAAAGAACTCATATCTGGTACTGGAAACCAAGTCAGAATCTCAGAATCAGGAAACTCAGACAGAGAGCAGCCCTCTCTGCTCCCTGGAGAAGAAGATTGTGCTTGCCATCAAAAATCTCACTAATAATTTCTCATACTCCCTTTAACCCAAGCTGCTCTCACTCTTGTTTGGAGAATCGGCTTGATTTTATTCACAGAAGGCAGAGAAAGTGAAGGAGAGCCAAGATTCATGGATAAAACAAGACAACGACTGCTCACAAGGAGACTCGCCACCTCTCCACATCTGCCATGACCCAGGAGAACTTGCGGTGGAAATGGTGCCATGAACACTGCGCTTACTGCTAGCCTGACACCCAGCTCCAGGGTGATGGTGACAGACACAGTGATCAACAAAGCAGAAATCCAGAGGCTACAAAGAAGTCAACACTAAATCGGGTTGCCAACAGGCCTGCCATGGATCAGGGAACATTGTGGAAGCGGGGGCGGAAAGATTGTAAGAACCACAGGGTGGGGAGGAAAACCCCGAGGAACAGCCCCAAGTACCCCATAGGATCTGATAGAGGCCTCATGACTCCACAATAAATGCCATAACCCCACTGGGAGGCCCCAGGGAAATAGGAGCGGGGATGAGGGGATTTAAAAAGTGAATAGTATATATATATATATATATATATATATATATATATATATATATATATGTATATTTTTACAAAAATTATGTACTCATTTAAAAAAATTTTTTGTCCCACAGGGACATCTAGACAAGCGTTTTCACTGCTCCCGATAGTGATAGAACTTTGGACCGTCCATGTGGCTTTGGGTAAGTATGCATGTAGGATGCAACAGTAACAGGACAATGGAGGCTCTCATTCAACTTTGTAAAGAAAGTCCCCAAACCCAGGCAATGGTAGCAGGGTTGTATGACCTGTGGGGCCCTTAGTGGGTGGTGGGTTTAGCATTGAGAGTGAAGCCCAAGTTTCGGTGGACAACCCAGAATGTTAAAGATGCCAGGAATCTGGACCATCTGCGAACGAAAGCCGCAGGTAGTGGACAGAACTAGCCCAAGAGGGAGGCCATGTGGGCTCCGGATGGCAAGGTCCTAGGAGCCAGATGTTGGACATGGAGCCACAGAGCTTGATGTCTGATCACTTCCAGCCTGCTTTCTATGTCTCCACTCCTCCCTTCTGGACTTGAAACGTGATTCTGTGCCATTGCATAATGAAAACACGAAGTTTGCTTTCAAATTTTCAGGGGCTCCCGCCCTCCTCAACATTCAGTGGAGTCTCAGGACTTGGAAGTTCAACTGCTCTGACTACAGAGATTCCGAACGTTGGTCTGAATACATTTGGCCTCAAGAGATGGCCATGAGCCTTTAGTGGCCAGCGGCTTGAATCTGAAATATCTGTCAGCGACGCATGTTTCGGACACTTTCTCCACAGCTGGTGGAGCTATTTTAAGAGGTTCTAGAAGCTTTGGGAGATGCGATTATCAGGAGGAGGTGGGTCACTGGGGGCAGTTAGGTGAGAATGTATAATACCTGACTCCTTCCTGTCTCACTGCAGGGACACTTCTGTGGGGATGTGTCTCACTCTGCTTCCTGATCTGCTGCCCATGTGAACACATGCTTCCACTGTCATGACCCACACTGCTCTGCCATGCTCTCTTTGCAAGATGGATTACAATCTTCTGAAGACAGGGGCCAAAATAATTCTCGCATCGTTAGAGTAGTGCAGAAGCAGTCCGTTCCTTGTCCACTGTCAGGAACTATAGTAAAACACTGCCATAGCAGCCGGTACCCTCGCTCAGTGGAGGCAGCCCCACACTATGTACCAACACTACAGAGCCCACCAAGACCCAGATGCGAGCAGTAATTAGTAAGCTTGGCCTCACAAACATGAAGGAAGACCTAACTGATGCTGCCTTTTGCAAATGAGGATCCTGTCTTAAATAAAGCGCAGATGAATCTGTGTCAGAAGTGTACAGAGGTGCTAAGATCTGAGCTGGAGTTTCTTTTCATAATCTTTGATCCAATTGATGTATCTTCACATACGTCTCAGAGTCAGCACCTGCCCCTGTCCAAGCAACCTGACCCCCCTCAGAGCAGATCTCATTCTCCTACTTCACGTGTGGAAAGGCAGAGTCATGGAAGGGGGGCACAGGCAAATGTGAAGGTGTGAGATGCATTTATATGGATGTCGAAGTCAAGTTTGGCATGAAATATTTATGTTGAAGTGGTAAAGAGGAAAGAGGCTGTGTCTCCTCTTCACCTACTGATTATAATTAAGTTACAAGAAGCTTCAGAGAAGGACAGGAAAATTTTACTGAAAAACTACCACATGCCAGAGAAAAAGGGAGATAATATTGCATGCATTTTTAACCCTTAAATCTCACTAGAGTCTTTAAAAAGTCAGTGTCAGCATGGGACATGACCCCCCCCTCAGTAACAACATACAAAGGGGGGTGGAACCAGATTGACTCCTAGGCTCTCCACAGCTCCCTATGTCCCCATGGACTGATCCAGACTGCCCATGGAGGAGGAAACCCAACTGATCGGGGACAGGGAGGAGGAAAATAGGGGAATTGGAGACAGCAACACATTATTCTCTAATTAAGTGTATCTAATTATGGATAATAAAAAATAAATAAAGAAAATGTAAAGAAAATGAGATGTCAAAAGATGAAGTGAGCCATCTGAGCTCCAATAGCATGGAAAGGAACGACTTATGTACAAGAGATTAAACAGTTTATTTACACACACACCAATTAAAAACATCATTCAAATCCAGTGATTCACTGGGTTTAAGTAACTTGCACATGGTCACATTGTGGATACTACCAGGCCAGTGTGAAAAGCAAGGTTTTCTTCCCTCCAAATGGATGATGACTGTACTGTACCCTTCTTCTCTAGGATTTTCTCTTTTTTGGTAGGAAAAGCAGGAGAGTTACTTAAGGAGAAAAGATGATGAGACAAGCAGCCTTGAATGCCACAGAAAATGCAGATTTACAGAAATCGGGCAATGATGGACGGGTAATGCCAGAGGCCAGACCTAGGAGAACACAGTTCTGAAGGGACTCTCGTGACCCAGATGCTGACCCAAAAGAGGGAGGGACTGGGAAGGGCTTCCATGAAGGACTTGGTGCAGGAGACACATGCCAGGCGCTGCACAGGAAGAAACTCGAGTTCCCAGCTGAGAAGAGGGAGGCAGGTTTTGCAGGAAGCATGGAGAGAAGCCAGATGGCAGAGGAGAATTAGAGATTATGGCAGCTTGCCTGTGGGACAGATACTGAGATGGCTCCATGAACAAAACAGAAAACGAAGTCGTTGAACCAGGAGAAAAGTATATCGTGCAATTGGTTTATCTTCAGGGATGCAAGAAGGCTTCCTTTCAAAGCCTGTCACTCAGGGTGTGCTTGGGCAATGGGACAGGAGCCAGCACTAGTCGTTGGGTGGAGAGGCTGAGGGAAGAGCCAACTGCAGGGGTCATGGCCTGCCCTGCACAGAAGCCCCTCGCCAACCTGGTTCTCTGCACATCCCAGGACTGCTGCGAAGTGTCCCCTCTGCACGGGGAGCTTCTAGCTTGTGCTCCACGCTGCTAAGCTCAGATTTGTTCTGTACCTTCCCCGGTGATCAGTTGTCCCCTTCTTTTGTGAAAATCTGGGTTCCTGGGGGTCAGGACTTGGAGTGTTATTCCTACCTCCCAAGAACCAAAATATGACCATGTCTGCCAGTGTATTTGTTATAGTTGAAATGAAAAATGCCAGCCAAAGGCTCACATGCTGATCCCTAGCTGGTGGCACTGTTGGCAAAGATTCTAGAAGCTTCAGGAAGTCGAGCCTCGCTAGAGGAAGCAGTATTGGGAGGGACCTTGGAGGTTTATTACCTCCACTTCCTTGACCTGTCTGATGAGGTGGTTTCTGCCACCAGGCATTTCCCACCATGATGGAGTGTCTCTCCGGAAGAATGAAGCAAATGTCTGAAACTGAGGTAGGTCCTGGTGCTGCTTATGAACATGATTTGTGGCAGGGCTGGGCAGTCATCCCTGCCCTACTTCACCAGCTGGAGGTGAGGCTGCTACTTCCTGACTCACCCCTTGGTCTAGAGATTGGCCATGTACGCGTCCCTCCCCATGGGGTCAATTTCTGGAGTTATTTAGATGCCCCAACAACAGGACCTCCGAGTTCCTGGCTGAAGCTGTGAGGAAGTCCCTGGGTCTCTTCATTGTGCACTACTGTCCCAGCAAACCCTGGATACAGTCCAGAGGGAAGATCCAGGGAGGTGGAGCCTACTTCCCAATGGAAAGAAAACCAAGGCATTTGCAAGCCTTTGAACCAAAGTCTGTTAATTGGGGTGATCCACAAAGTGTCACAGGTTGAGTTGGTGACCACTTAGAACTGAACTTTCCCATCTCTCACTTAGGCCTGTTTCTCCTAGAATCTGCTTCCTCATGTACAGGCCATAGCAAGGCCAAAAGAAACATTCTTACAGTAGAGCGGGTCTCATGCATCTCCTCAAGAGAAGGAATGGGTGCTGGGGTTCAGCTTAGCAGTTCAGTGCTTGCTTAGCACTCATTAGGCTTGGATTTCAATCCCAAGAACTATAAATAAACAAATAAATAAAATGAAGTAAAAATGCTCTGTTTAAATACATTCTTGATTACTTGGACTTGATACTGTGGTAAATTTTGTATCTATGAAAAATGCACATTTTATTGCTACCCATATTGTAATACTTTTTAAGTGCAAGAAACTTTTGTATGCAATTCATCTACTTTTCATGGAGGTGCTACTATTAGCTTAGGGTTCTAGGCATATTAGTCAGGGCCTCTAGAACAGAACTGAGAGAAAGAAACATATTGAACAGGAAACTTATTAACTTATTGCATTAGCTTAAAGCAGTGAGTCAAGAAACCTGGTGGCTGCACAGTTCACATGGCCCGAGGCCTGAGCAGGTTTCCGGAGAGCAGCTGGTCTTCAGACCATGAGGAACCTCGGTTTCAGCACCCACCAAGGAAAGCCAAACAGGACAGCTGAACGTGCAGGTGAAGAGACTCATCACCAAGTAGCTCAGGCAGCCAGGCGGGAAAGGGGGCTCATTTCTCCCAGGGCTTCCTTACAAAAACCCCCTTCTGGGAAGGGCTCCCTCCTTCGGTCAGTACTTCTGGAAGCAAGCTCTAAGGCATGTCTAAGAGGAATATCTATGGATTTCTAAACAGATCAAGTTGATAACAGAGCTTATCTATCATGCAGGTAAGGAAAGAGAAATAATGAAATTAAATAATGTATCTGAGATTGCACGCTGTGGGTCTCCCAGGTGGAGTGATATCTTAGTGCTCATGAGAAGAGTAATGGTCAGGGGTTCAAACCACAGGGTTATGGTGCCTGGCCACTCTCTGGAGAGAGCTTAACACCAGTTAAGTTCACATGCTTCTCCAATAAGCAGTGACTTGATGAGACCTTAGACCTAGTTGGATATAAAAGATCGGCATTTATTCTCCAAGGAAATTGGAATGAAATGATTGGAACAGGATTAGGAATTCATGGTTTGGGGACCATGTGTATCTTCATATCTCCAATGTGCCTGATATGCACTCCTTTGTCAAGATTCTTTCGTTCATTCTTAATGATGAACTTATGCTAACAGCACACTGTGCACCAGAACTCACATTGCTTTTACGTCCTGACTTCCATTCTCACCGCACTCCAGGGTCTCTGTGAAAAAAATTGTCTCCAAATTCTGTGTGATACAAGCTCAAAACTGTAGCACTTGGATTTTTCAGAAAATTTTTTGCAGAGAGGTTTATTTTCCTTGTTTTTTCCTCAAACAGCTCCTTGTACCTGGGTGAATAATGAATACACACGTTTATGTGTCTATAGTGACAATCTGATTTGCCTGGTTTAGGATCTGACACTCCATCATGCATTGATTTGCTGATGTTATAGATGATTATCACCCACATCAGTATAGCAATGCATGCGAATATATGGCCCAACTATGAGTGAAACTACCAAAGATAAGCCTCATCACTTTCCTGTGAAAATTTTGGAAAGACCCGGATTTGGGCAGTTCTGTATCTCCAAAGGTTAGTACAGGGCTGTGATGGTTTGAATCAAATGCCCTCAGAAACTCACATGCTTTGAAGGCTTGATCCCCAGCTAGCGGCGATTTGGGATGTGGAGCCCTGCTGAGGGAAGTGTGTTCCTGAAAGTAGGCTTCGGGGGTTCGAGCCACCTGCTCCTTGCCAGAGCTCAGCTCATCTCTTGTTGCTGTCTTCTACCTACTGTTCTACGGAGTGACGTCCAGCCTCTGCTTTCAACCCAGGCTGGCCTAGAACACGTGCTCTTCCTGCCTCTTATTCTCCACTGTGGGGAATGCATGCTGGTATGACTACATCTGGCTTCTTTCTCTTTTTTCTCTTAAAGAGCAATTACTTAGGGATCTATCTCTAAAAGTAAACTGATATTTGTACACATTAATCAAACACTACTTTTGTGAATGTTAATATGTGCTTTGTGTGTGTGTGTGTGTGTGTACATCTATGCAAGTGCATGTGTGGAGGGTACACGTGTGTGTACCTAGGTGTTTTGAGGTAGTTTTGCTCATTGTCCTGGAGTGAGCTAACTTCACTAGAATACTTGGCAACTGAGCTCTAAGGATCCACTTGACTCAGTCTCCCCAGTACTGTGACTGCCAACACATGATAGCAGTCTTGGCATTTTTCCGTGTGTTCTGGAGATTGAACTCAAGTCCTCAGGCTTCCAAGGCAGGCACTGATCTATCTCCTCATCCCTCAGCCTGTAGTTTTAAAGTTGTACGTTGTCCTGTGAAGCTGATCAGGCACAATGACATAGTTTCCACATGTCCTCTGCCCTCACCAAAGGTGAAACTCCGTTTTACATTGAACAAATGAGAATCTGTTAAGGTCATAGGTTGAGGGACCATCAGCTTTCATGATCCTAATTAAAGGAAACGAGTTTAGCACACAGTTGTAATCAAAGTCCTTTATGTCAAAAACATGTCAATTTGTTGGAGGGAGGAACGGTCCAAAGCGGCCTCCCTGCTGCAGCCAACAATGGGACTGCTTCCTCAGAGGAAGAGTGGATAAGTGCCAAAGGCCCAGGCCCTTGATCTTCTGCTAATATAAATATTATCATGCCAAGCCTTCTCCTTCTCACCATTTCCTCTTCATAATAAACAACTCAGCCCGAGGCCTAGTGCGTCCATGGGCCACAAAGATGTGGAAGCGTGGCTCCACTAATCAGCATTACTGGAGAAAACAGAATGGGATTTTCCTCTGCCAAAAAGTAATCTCCATTATTGTCCAAGGAAAGTTCTGGACTTGGTGTGGCAAGAGCTCTGAGGTTATCCAGTTCAATTCTTTGGGGCCATTTTTCCCCAGAATATGCTGAGCATTTACAGATGAATCTGGGAAATCATCCCTACCCATCCCATTTTCTGTCCTATCTTTTCTTCCTCCTGCTGAAGCCTTTGCTTCTAGTCTCTCCCACTCAGGCCTTCTCTGTAACGTCACTTTGATGAAAGAACATTCCCCTAGGCTCTATCTGGGAATGAATGCTGGTTTGTAAACCTGAGGCAGGAATAATTCATGTTGGAATAGAAAACAATGTAGATCTAAGGAAATGGAGGCGGAAAGCTTGCCTTTGGCATTATGCTATGAAACGAGTTATGCTTTGGGGTCAAACTACAGTTAGGAATTAACCTTCCCATTGTGTTGATTTGGGTCAATCACCTAAATTCTTTAATTTAATTTGGGGTCCTCATTTGTACCAAGAGAACAATAGCAGTGCCCTCAGCCAATGAAGTTGTGGAGTGTTAATGACGTAATGTGCAGGGTAACCACTGTGTCTGCTCATGTGCTTTCTTGCCAAGCTCCTTGTATAGGATTTTTTTGTGACTCTGCCTCGAGCATGTACCTCTACAGGCTTTTCCATTTCCTCATAAAACCAACAAATTAGAAGAAAAGGCTGTTCCCTCAGGCAAGAACCATTTTCCTTTGTGGGAAAAAAAATCCCCTGTGGAGTAAATCAACGCTCAGCCAGCGATTGCAAATAGTTTTATGTGACAGGTGTGTGTGAAATGGCTTTCAGAAATCCCATGGCTGAGAGGGAGAAAATGGCCAGTTCCATTGCCTCAGCTTCCTGCCCCTGTCTCCGTGGGTGCCTCACACCTACAATATACAATGGAGGCCTTCAAAAGTGCCGTGTGCCCCACTGTGTATTTTACTTGTCTCTCACAGGTCCCCCATGCACCTTGACACGAATCAACCTGAAATGATTCCATTTTCTCAAGTTTTAGGCTGCCAGCAAGGATGAAAACTCAAGAAGTGCCAGCCACCGCAGTATCTATTACCTTCTGCAGATTCCTAGAAGGGCTTTCCATTCCTAAGGAGCATTAGATGGTCTCTGTGTGTTTCAGGTTTGAATTCATGTCTCAGTTTAATGGGGGTATCAACCATTATGAAGGTGCGTCCCTCTCATGCTGGGGTGTTGTTGGGTTCTTTCAGTAAGGCCTATGGGTGAAGCAGCTCCAGTATCCAATATCAAAGGGTATTGATACGGATTATGATACGGGGTGTGGGGAAGGGTTTGAATTAAGATAACCCCCAGTAAAAATCTCAATGCACCCCAAGTTCAAAGAATATCCAAGCTCTTGTCTCTAAAGTTAAAGAATTAAAATCATAGACAACAAGATAGTAAGTCATAGTGGGAAACTTTATTATTTAAGGAAACATGGGGAGTTACAGAGTTCTCCAGCCACCAGTGTGGGGAGAATACGAGTCAGAGAGTTTAACAGAACTTATATTAATTAGCTAAATAAGCATAAACAGAAAAGATAACAGTGAGCTCCCATCATGAGAAAAAGAGATTCATGAGGGAAAAAGTCTGGAGCCTGCCCCCCACCCCAGCCATTAGCTGGGGTAGGGGGGAGGCCTTACCTTACTGAGGCCTGAATCAGCAGTCTCTTTACTCCATTGCCACGTGGAAGAAGAGAGGCTGGCTTCCTCCGGGGAAGTGAATTTAAGTTTTCCCCAGGTGAGTCAGAGAGACAGCTGATTGGTTCATATTTGACCAATCAGTTTTAGCACCTAGGTTGTAGCTCTAATTAGACACCTCCCACTCAAAGGGAGGGGTGTCCCCTGCAGGCGCCTGACCCTGTCACAGTATGTTTTGGATGTTTGGATTATTCCAGTGCATCCCTGGTTCCCAGCATTAGCGGCATGATGGCATGTGAACCCATTCTTTTTATTATCCTTGGAGACAATGATCCTGGAGTTATATGTTCTATTGCAGCCTTTCCCTGAGGTCCTCATGTCCCCATGAGCTGTTAGCATCACTGTGACTCTGACTGCCTATGAGAAGGCAGTCTTGGAGATCAAAACCAGCTCATTTCCTCCCCACCAAGGTTGCATAGATGGTCACCACTTACTGTGTGACAGTGACTTCCTTAACGAATCACTCTTTGCCTCTGTTTCATTTGTTACAATATGAGGATTGTACATACTTCCAGAGATTTCTGAGGGAATGTAACAAGATATGGCTTATGATATAATAGTGAGTGGATCAGTCCTTGCTAAAATGTATGGATTACTCTGCACGTAATAAAACTGAGGCCCAGGGGGAGATTGCCCTGAACATCATGCTATAAATGAGAGCAGAACTTAGAATAGTTCTTAGAACTTAAACCACTACCCACTGGGTTTGCACACTGGCTGTTGACGACCATGGAGGATCATTCTGTTAGGTTGAAACTCAGGTTCCAAAATGAAGTCCACCTACCCTGAAAGGACCAGTGTGGCAAGCTTCAAGAGAAGTGTCAACAGGAGTTACAGATAAAGCCCGCCTTGTAAAACTCCTCCTGCTGTGTCTCTGTCTGACTGGAGGGACCAACCTTCCCCCATGCTAAGAGCTACATGACCACCGGGGCCCTCCCCCCAACCTGGGAGCCTATGTGAACAAATTCCTGGACTTCAGTTTCACTTCCCCTTCTAATCCCAGATCTGACTTTTCTAGGCGTTTCCCCCCACTCTGGGGAGATGACCCACAGCACGGTGTTCTTTTCTCTCATGAAAGCCTGTTCTTTCAGAGTGGTCTCATGGTGGTCTTGGTCACTTTTAAACCTTACATCTGGTGCCACCCCTAGGGTGGCTGGACCCCCCTCCTGATCACTTTGTGACCAGTGCTGATAGAATCATAGAAGAAATGTCACACAGGTCTTCATGAAAGATGGACTCAGGTCTTCTTGAAAGAAAGTCATTTGGTCAGGGAGACATTAGGAATTTGTTCACCACTTAAGCTTGCTTCTCCACACACTTACAGTGGCTACAGGGAAGGCAGTGTTGTAGTGACAGAATACTGCAGAAGGAGTAAAAGAGAATATTACTGGAATTTGGAAAATAGCTGAAGCAGAGTTGTTGCTTTAGGCCTGCAAACACTGTGCGACAGGGTCAGGTGTCTGCAGAGACAACCCCTCCCCTTGAGTGGGCGGTGTCTAGCTAGAGCTACAACCCAGGGGCTAAAACTGATTGGTCAGATATGAACCAATCAGCTGTCTCTCTGACTCACCTGGGGAAAACTTAAATTAACTTCCCTAGAAGAAAGCCCTCCTCTTCCCCACATGGCAAGGGAACAGAAGGACCTCTGAATCTCCAGGCCTTAGAAAGGTAAGGCCTACCCCACCCCAGCCAGTGGCTGAGGTGGAGGATGGCTCCAGACTTTTTCCCTCCTGAACCTCTCCTTCTCATGATGGGAGCTCCCTGTTAGATAACAGGATGTCTTCTGCTTATTTAGCTGAACAATATAAGTTCTGTTAAACTCTACGTTTTCTCCCCACACTGGTGGCTGGGGAACTCTGTAACTCCCCATGTTCCCTTAAATAATAAAGTCTCCTACTCTACCTTACTATCTAGTTGTCTATGATTTTAATTCTTTAACTTTATAGACAAGAACTCGGATACTCTTTAAATTTGGGTGCATTGAAATTTTTGCTGGGTGTGATCTAAATTCTAACCCTCTCCAACACCCCGTATCAACAGCAAGTCTCAGACAAGACAAGAGAGGAACGAGAGTGCTTGGTGCCAGTTTACTGACATTCCCTTGTAAACATTTTACAGGCGTTGGGGGGCTTATCTGTATCTCCCAGAACCCATTGTAAATCTCTGGCTAGTCTTCTGTTAGAGCTAATGCATTTTGTGACTTATCTTGCTTTGTTAACTTGCATGCCTAAGTTGTCACGTGCTCTTCACTTTAACTAAGGGGCTCAGAGCCAATGCCTTTTCGGGGTGACACGAGCTTGGCCTGCTTGCAGAATATAAACTCAACCTGTGCTCTATTGGCGCAACTGTCTCTCATTGGCAAAGGGGCATTTCCACTTCAGTGCAAACAACCTTCACTTTTTATCTGAGTTATTGTAAATCCTCCATAATTGGTCTTTTGCATCTATTTTATTTTCTCATTACAACTTCTTTTGCCCCTTTGGTGAGCTGCTGCTCAGGTTGTAAAGACTTCTGGGGGCTCCCCAACACTGTCTTGGGCTTCTTGCCATCTTTACCCCCTGAGGAATTTGAAACCTGACACAATCATATCACATTTTTATTTCAAGTCACCCTCAGTCTGGTTTTCTTTCTGTCATTCCCTCTCCATGGATTTAACACTTCCGAACTCACTTTACATGCTGTTCTTAGTCGCTCCCATCCACCAAGGCCTCTCATGTCTAGTAGGCAGCATGGATCACCGCAGGGTTCAGCAAAACCACTGAGACCCACACCAGCTCTCTGATCCTTGCTGAATTGCTGGCACCCTTCTTAGCTCTTGGGTGAACACAATCTTATTTGTCCACTGAACTGGGCATCACACCACATCTCTCACGTCCAACATGCACCTTACTATAGGACTATGGCTTTTGAAAATATAACTTTGGCCAAGAGCTCATTTGCCCCAGGACATGGAAGCCTTTAACTTCCTGGGTTTTGCTTTTCTTGCTCTATTTACTCCACACATTCTTCAGGTCCCCTAAGAATCTCCATTTCCTCAAGGCACTAGCCTCAGAGCCTTTTGATGAAACAAACCTCCATCCTGGAAGCAGTTTATAGAAAGAAAGGATTTATTTCAGCTTACGGTTTCGAGGGGAAATTTCATCATGGTAGGGGAAAGCATTTCACAAGGAGGCAGCTAGAACCCATCATCATATATCTGAGGGGAGGTGTTCGAGAGGGTGAGCTGAGCTAGAACTGAAAGGGAAGAATGAATTATAAAACCCCCAAATCCCAAGGCTCACTCCCAAGGAACACACCTCCTCCCGCAAGGCTGGACCTCCAAAGACACCACACACGAGGCTGTGGGACACATTTAACAGTCACACCACAACACTGTGCCCCTGACATCCATAGATTCACGGCCATCTCATGACACAGAGTACCCAACATTAACAGTTTCTTTCGCCTGGCATGGTGGCTCATACCTTTAATCCCAGCATTTTGGAGGCAGAAGTAGGAGGATTGCCATGAGTTCAAGGCCAGCCTGAGACTACATACTGAAGTCCAGGTGAGACTCTACTAGAGCAAGACCCTATTTCAAAAAAAAAAAAAAGTTTATTAAAACACAACATTACTCAAAAGGCAAAGTCCAAACTTTCATCTGAGATCCCAGAAAATCTCTTCACGATGAGCCCTGTAAATTTAAAAATCAAATTACACATTTCCAACACAAAAGCCCAGAGTCAAATTCTCATTCCAGCAAGGAGGAATGGGGGCATGTCAAGGAAATTGAACCAATTCCGAATTTTGAAAAAAGACAAAAGCAAGAGGAGCAATAAACCTGGTTACCTTAAGGAAATGATGAGTGCTCCAAAAGCCTTGAGCTCCACATTCCAGCTGTGTTGCAGGCTTCCAGGCAAACTTAATGCCAAGCCACCACCCTTCCTTGGAGGCCCTCACCAGCCAATGGCACTTCCAGTGTCTCTAGGTCTCCAATACAACACACTGTTTATCTTCACAGCTCCGTGTCCTGACCTCTCCTGACCTCATCTTCACAGCTCCATGGCCAAAATTCCTCAGGGTCAGGTTTATCATGATAATGGCCTCACTTCCTGGCACTAGTTGTGTGTAGCAGTGATCTTCTGTTTGCTGGAGCAAAGCAACCCACTAGAAGCAGCTTATGGAAGGAAAGGGTTTAGTTTGGGATATAGGTTTAAGCAGTTTCATCCTGGTGGGGAGATCATGGTATATGCAGGCAGCTAGCTCACATCATCATATATCAGCAGGGAGCTGAGGCAGCGCTAGCAAGGGGCTGGGGCTGGATTAAGAGATCCCAAGGCCCAAGCTGCCAGAGACACAGCTTCTCCAGCAAGTCTTCACCCACAAGACTCCACCGGCTGGGTATCAATATGATGCCTAACGTTAAATCGCTGAGGCTGTAGGGCACATGTTACTTTCAGCCCTCCACACGGCCCGTGCCACTTGTAATTGCTCCCAGGCCTGAAGGCTCCACCTTCCACTCGTAGGACTCTGACTACTCCAGAGCTGCAGGGTTCACGTTCACCTGTGCTGCATTTCTCTGCCTCCGCTTCCCAGATGCCTGGCACAGTCAAAGGGGTAAAGTAGACATACTTCACATTTGGTGATTGGCCAGGCACCACAAAGCAGTGATGCAGATACTACGGCTGAAATATGCTTCGCCCCTTCCAAAACTTATGCTGGAGTTAGAAACTTGATTTAACTTTGGATTTTAGAGGTAAATTGTTTGAGACATCATTGGGTTAGAATAGTTATCAGGGGGGTCTCCGTGACTGAATCCTGGCATTCCATGGGAAGATTGGCCGGGGTGGGTAACGATGCCACAGTGCATTTCATAGCTTCTTGAGTATTAATGTCCACATCTCACAACGTTGCTCGCAGAAACACATGGCAGGAAGCTGTCCATTGTCCTTGTACCTTCAGGACCATGAGGTTTCTTTTATCACTCAACCTGTTGTTTCATTGTCCTGGTAACTGAAAATTAAAATTGATATCTTGAGAAAAAAATCAAATTCAGGTTATAGGCTATTGCTGAAACTAGTAGATACAAAAGTTTATATTGCTGCTCGCAACATCCAGAGTTAATTAAAAAGCTGAGCAAGTACATTTAGGAAAATATCCTTGCTTCTCACTTTGTCTACACGTGCTGCTAGGATTGTTCATAAGCTGTCACTTGAGTCATCCAGACTGGGATTGAAATGGTCAAGAATGAGTCTATAATTCATCTGTGTTCAAAAGCAACATGTAAGAATATTTCCAAAGAGGAGGTAAAACACTAATTCTGCACCATTGAAACGGAAGTTGCTGTTTGTTATATCTAATCATGTTAGAAATACAAATAAAGGTCCACTTGGACACACTTATAAGGCATGTAAACATATATGATAGCTGTTCATTATGCTATTTATCAATAGGGACCTTGTCTGAACTTGTCACATGCTCCTCCTCATCCAGACATGTCCACAGGGGGTTGTCACGTGCTCTTACTGACTTAGCCGTCTCTTGTCAGGTCTGTGGTTTTTGTCAACAGAATAGGAAAAATGCTGAACTTCCCTGTCACATATAATCAAAGATTTAAGGCTTTTCTGTATTTGATGGAAACTCAAGATCAAGGTTAAAACTTTTCTTCATATAAAAATTCAGAAACAACATTTTTACTGAGTATGTCAATTAAGGCAGAAACTCATATCTGGTCAAAGTGCTGAAAAGATGCCTCTTTTGAGGGCCCAGGCCTTTGCAGTCATCTCTGCGACCCCCTCCAAAGCTCAGGGAGCATCAGGGGAGAGGTGGACAGAAAGAATGTGAAAGCTGGAGGATAGGGCAGCCTACTGTGGAACTCTGTCATCTAGAGATGACAAAACTCCAGAAGCTGTTGTTACCTCTACAAAACCTAAATAAAATAGGGCCAATTGGCCGGGCGTGGTGGTGCACGCCTTTAATCCCAGCACTCAGGAGGCTGAGGTAGGAGGATTGCTGTGAGTTCAAGGCCACCCTGAGACTTACATAGTGAATTCCAGGTCAGCCTGGACTAGAGCGAGACCCTACCTCAAAAAACCAAAAAAAAGAGAAATAGGGCCAATTTACATTCTCTCACAGATGGGCCCCTGAGGCTCCACACCTCCCCGAATCAGTGATTACTAGGGTCGGGGAGTCATTCTGGTGGGTATTGGGAGGAAGGGGATCAGAGGAAGTGGGCAGGGGATAATAGAAGGTAATATGGGTATATATCATCAAGATGCAATGTATGCAAGAATGCATTTGTCAAGAACAAATAATTTTTAAATGGATACAGTTATACCCCCTAAAATAGTCACTCTCGCTAACTTTTATATATCATTGAATGGATTTTGAAATTATAAACTTTACAGTGGCCTTATTAATCTCTATACTGAATTCAATATACAAATACGAATGAAAAAGTCATGTCCATAAATTCTACTGAGTAAAGTTATCTAATGGTGGCTAGAATTATTTGAGTCACAAGTAATGCTAACCAGCTGTGTGACTCATGCTGCTTTCAGGAATTAAACCAGGCAAAGGATTTTTATCCCCACAAAATCTTGTCACAGTTGGATTTTCTGAGCTCAAACTGTACTTCTCACAATGTTTTAGACCATAAAGCAAATGGAAAGGTAATATCGATCTATAAAAATCTACTTAAATGTATAACCCAGGAGCTTCCAACTAACCTTCAATTGAAAGCAACAAATCTGTAAAGGAATGACATATCAACATCATATCAACAAGCATAGCCATAATCCAATAACTCTCTAAGTGACTTCCAGGAGACGAATGTGCTCAACACAGGATCTCGAGAGGATATCAGTATGTGGTATATGTAACTATAAAATCACTTTAACTGTGGAATACCTAAAGCCATACTGATCGTAGACGATCAGTAACATATGAACATTTGGAACTGATCTGATGATAACACAAGCTTTGAAACTCAGTTACATGAACACTATCCCTGAGGTCTCACCCCTCATTTCTCTTTTTCTCGCTTATGAAAATAGCAACCATGTATCACAAAAATGTACTCAATTATGTTTTAAATTCAGTATAAACTTGGCATTATTTGTTTTTCCTTTTATTTTATAGGAATTTATAATGTCCTCAACTTTGCATTTCTCACTACTCTACCGCAAAATTAATTGTCAGTCACTGATTAACTTCCCAACTGCCCTTCCACGTCCCATACAGCACAGTATATTATTATTGCTGAATTCCATTCTTGAGATCCTATGAGGGCACCAAGAGAGAATAGAGCCCTTGGCTACTTGGCTCTTTGTTCAACTCCCAGGGGCTAGAGTCGTCCTGTCACACTCTAGGAATGCAAGTTGAATAAGCGAAAGAAAATTATGAAAGTAAGAAACACATGAATAAATGAATGGCATTGTGTGGTTTGCAGATACTTAAATGCTTTTGAAAATATTTTATTTATTCATTTTCAAGCAGAGAGAGAGAGAGAGAGAGAGAAAGAGAGAGAGCGAGCACCAGGGCCACCACCTTGTGGGTCTGGCATATGTGGGTCCTGAGGCCTTAGGCACTAGAGGCAAGTGCCTTAACTGCTGAGCCATCTCTCCAGCCCTTAAATGCTTTTTAAAAGCAGCCCATGGACCTGTCTGTTTCCATTCTATTCCATCTGATCCTTACTCATCTGTCCACTAGTAAATGAACTGTGATTTTGTGAAGGGTCCTGTTATTCCGCCTGTGTTCGCTCTGCTACTGGCTCACGTAACGCTCTCATTCTGAATCCTGACTCTGGCTTTGTCTTGATGCTTAAGGGCTCTGAGGTTGGCACTTCGGACTCTTTCCCACTGTTGGCACCAGCGCTTCTTAGGTCCAGGCTTTTGGGATGACTTCCAGTCATGGGTCAGTTAGCTTCATTCCCCATGAGAATGGTGAAATGCCATCTTTGAGTCCCTTATTCTGCTGTGGCCCTTCACAATAGGGGGTCTTATCTCCATCTTGTTGGTGAGAAACCTGAAATATAACCCTGAGTTTCTCAGTTCCTGCTAATCCACAGGCCGCTTGGAAAGCCTTAAAACCACAAGGCCCCTGTTCTCAAGCCTTTTCAAGAATTGGAGTCCCACCTGGTTCCTGTGATCTGTATCCCTGAACCACAGGACTTGTGACGTGTCTTTCTCCAGCTGTGTGAAGGGAAGACTGTTTGTTTCCATTTATGTTGAGACAAGAATTTTTGAAATAGTTTTACTTATTTAAAAGGAGAGAGAAGAGAAAGAGAGAGATAGAAAGGGGGGAGAGAGAGGTGGGGAGAGGTGCGCATACCCAGGTCTCTTGCCACTGCAAAGACACTCCAGAGACATATGTGACTTTGTGTACCTGGCTTTATGTAGGTAGTGGGGAATCAAACCCAGGCTGCCAGGCTTTGCAAGCAAGTTCCCTTCACCTCTGCCATGGCTCCAGCCTGAGACAAGATTTTGAATTGCAAAACCTTATGAGTGATTAGGACTTTCCTCATTTTGTGTGCACTTCTCTGGAAAATCTAAAATGTACCTTTCTTTTCACTTTTCCTTCTTGACCCAGACACCATGATAAGCTTCTAATATATTTTCTGAACAGCTACTTTGCAAGTGTGTAATGAGAACAACAGACCTTCTGGCAGGAGTATTGTGACAATTAGGAGCGATATTCATGAAGTGCTTGGCGTAGAACAAACGTTGACAAATAGCTCCTGGCTGCCTCTTTTACAAATGACTGGTGCTTCCCTTGGAATTACATTTGCCGCGCTAACCTATTCTGGAAATGTAGCATTTCTCTCCTAAGCAAATGTTTTACCAGCAAAGCACAGAGAGCTGCAGCAAAGAGCTGCCCTGTATCATGTCCAGATTGCCTTCATTAGCATCCCCCACCGGACCTCAGGTCAATGTGCAATTTCCCCCCCTGCTGAGAAGCAGCCCTAATTTGTTTGATTGTGTATTGCATCCAGCTACTCCTTCAATATTGGGATTGCTCGTAATTGAATGTTTTGCTACCTGGGCTTGAGTCATCAAGCAAGGAAGAGACGTGGAGCCCAGGCAAGATTACAGAAAATTATAGAAGGCATTTTCCTGCGTTGATTGCTTTTATGTTTAATTGTATACTAATTATTAGTTCCGCAAGACAGGTACCCAAAGAGATAGCAAAGTAACGTGTGTGGGAGGGGGGCTATCACAATGATACATGTCAGTCTTATAGAACCATTTACATTTAAAAAGCTAAAAACAGGTGATTCGAATGCCTTCAAGGGATGTAATTGGCGGATTGCCTGGAAACACAGGTACACAGAGAACTTTCTCTCCCACCTGCGCTGTCAGAAAGAGCCCCTCCCTGCTTGTCCCCAGCCCAGGTGGATGACGACTGGTTGCCAGACTGCTGTTGTCCAGCATCTGCTGAAGGTAGCCTCCCAAGAGCCGAGAGAGGAATTTTCAGTTTCTCATTTGACATTCTCATGCATCCATATAAGGTGCTGGGATCTTATTTCCTCCCAGTTACCTTCTTCACCACACATCCCCTTCTTACTTTCATGCCCTGTTACTCTTGGAGCAAAGTTAGGGTCACCTGCATGATCATGGGTGGAAGGATATTCATTAATGTTCCTTGACTTATTAAACATGATCTGATTGGCTGTGTATCCAGACTTCAGGGCCCTTCTTGTTGCCCTGCTAGTGGATCCTGGAGGTCCATGAGTGGCAGGCACGGGTCTGAGCTTCTCAGACATCCTCAGCAAGAGGGGTTCCTACTTCTGACAACACTAACATTCAAGACGACAGAGATTTCTGGCATCTTCATTTTCGTAGCATTTTCTGCAACGCCCCATCCAGTGACCGAGCCATGGAAGGAGCATCCAGGCTTTTATTGTGCTCAGGTGGAGATCTGCTACAGTGACCGCTCTTTGGCAAGAGTGAAAACCTGCGGCCATGTCTCTGCCCATTTGTTTTCGACATGAGTGTCGAATGCAATGAGTCCTTGTTGGCGTTTAATACACAGACGCCATATTATATTGGAAAAGTTAAGGACAAAATTGGGAAGGAAAGGGAGCAGACTAAAATTTTAGAAAATATATGCTATTCAAGTCTGTGGTAGTTTGAATGGATGTCCCCCCAAAGATTCAGAAGTTACTAGAGGCTTCTCCAGCTGCCTGGCTGGAGGAGGTGTCACCTTGGGCAGACCTTGGTGTTTCTGGGGACAGGTCTGGAATTCCAGATACATAAGCAGACAGCAATCTGGGTGCTGCCTGGCATTCCTGTGGTTTGGGTGCTTGAGTGTGGCTGAGTTTGGAGTTGCTGCTGGTGGTCTTTCTCTTTTGGTGAGGATTTGTAAGCTTCAGTAAAGCCCTGCTTCATCACATAAGCTGAGCCTGGTCTGGAGGTTCATCCCAATAGTGTGAGTCAACTATGTCAAAGTGCAGAGGAGACTCATTAATAAAATTTTTTTAGATTAATCTTTTTTAAGTTTGTTTGAGACAAAGACTTGTACAGCCTTGCATAGCCCAAGAGTCTTGTGTAGCCCAAGCTGACACTGAACTCTCTGTATAGACAAGGGTGGCCTTGAATTCCTGATCCTCCTACCTCAACCCCCCCCCAAGGTTCATTCCAGCCTGTTTTTAGTTCTTGGTCAGTCTTTTGTGTCCCTCCCAAATAACTGGATTAGACCCTCCTACATTATGAGGACAATCTGCTTTACTAAATGTCTAGTAATCTTTTTGTAAATCTCATCCAAAACCCTCTCCAGAAATGCCCAGAAAAGTATTGGATCGAACATTGGTGCACAATGATCCAGTGGCCCATAAAATTAGCCGTCACACACGTGGGATGTTCACTTAGACCCTGACCTGCCCCTAAAGGGTTTAGAGCTCATGGGTGTCCTTTTGGTACTCTGGACACTCTGGGTCTAGACCTGTGCTATGGATCCACAACGCTGGCCACATATAGTTCTTGGGAGAATGGACAGGCAAGTGAAGCAATCATAGAAAAGAAGGAGATGGGAAAATGAAGCTGTGACATTTACCTCCTTCAGGCAAGTTCCAGAGACCCCTCCACTTGAGTAAAAGGTGTTTCTAGCTAGAGTTCAAACCTAGGTGTTAAAATTGATTGGTCAGGTACACCAACCAGCTGTCTCTCTGCTCACCTGGGGCAGGACATACTCACTGAACAGATCATTCTGTCTCTTCTCTCACACACATGGCCTAGCAGAAGGACCTCTGAATCTCCAGGGTCCTGGTAAGGTTCCCTCAGGCCCCCACCACAGCCTAATGGTGGTGGTCAGGGGCTGGATTTCTTTTCCACATAAACCTTTCCTTATGATCTTTTCTTTTCCTGCCTGTTTAGCTAAATGGCATAGATTTTGCTTAAAACCTCTCCCACGTGTTCTCTCCACACTGGTGGTTGGAAATCTCTGTAACTTCCCATTTCCCTTTAAATAAAGTCTCCCACTACACCTTATCCTCTAGTGGTATATAATTTTGATTATTTGACTTTATAGACAAGAATTCAGGGACTCCTTAAGTTCTGAGGTACATTGGAATCTTGCTGGCCATCATGAGGAAAAGGTTCCTGTGGGGGAAATCTTGAGCCCCCCCCCCTCACCCCAGCCTTACCTTCCTAAGTCCTGGGAATTTAGAAGTCCTTCTTCTAGGAAGCCATATGGAGGGAAGAGAGGGCTGGACTTTGTTTCAGTGACTTTTAAGACCACAGCCAGGTAAATCAGAGAGACAGCTGGTTGGTCCATACCTGGCCAATCAGTTTTAGCATCTACGTTGAAACCCTAGCTAGAGACACCTCCCACTCAAGGGGAGATCAGGTTTGGAATCGATGCAACTTGCCTAAAGGCGTTAACTGTTGCATCCTGGTCAACCATTCAGTCTCTGTGGGTTATACTTGGGGTTTCTCACCATGAACGAGACCACCATGGCTTCCTTTCCCTTTACCAGCTTGTCTTTGCTCCCTAATTCTCCATGGGTCCTGAACACAACTTTAGAACAGCCTGGCATGGTGGCACACTCCTTTAATCACAGGGCTCTGGAGGCAGAAGTAGGAGGATCGGTGTGAGCTTGAGGCCAGTGTGGTACTACAGAGTGAGTTCCACATCAGCCTGGGCTAGACACCCTTTGAGAAAATATAAAAAGAGAAGAAAGGAAAAAGACACCTCTCCACTTCCCCCCAGCCCCTCCCCAAATTGTCATGCTCATCTATGGGAGTTGTTTTCCATCCTGGCATAGCATCCAATTTGGAGAATGATGTCACCCATGTCCTTTCCAGGTTGGAGTTAGCTAATCTGCCAGATCAATATCCGGCCAACTGGTGTGGGGACAAGGCTCAGAGAGCAGCTGTCAATGGGGCGGACTGAAGAACATGTCTCCAGAGCTGCTCAGATGCTGAGATCCACTCTACCGGTGGAAGCATGCCCCCTCCCTTCCACTCCCTGTCACTCCTGGCTCCCTCTGACTCTCCTACAAAATCCACACATTGATCTAACTCAGTGTCAATTGCATATCGAGATGTCCCGTACCTTATTACACAGTCTCAGCCATTGATGTTCCCACTCAATGATGCTCTGCCTGTCTCTTAAGCCCCCCTCGTGTTCTGGGGAAGAGTTTGTTTGAATCTTTATTATGTGTAGCTGCATCCCTTTGAAGGCCTCAAAATAATCTGGACGATTTCGTTTTTGCTTATAAAATGTGCATTAGGGCTTCAATAGTGCAGGTTGCTAACATCCATATGTGTCGGCCTGTTACCAGTGGGCTGTGGGTATTTCTGAAGAAAGGTGCACAGAAGTAGTTATAAAGAAAGACACTTCATTAAGAGCAAAGAAATAGGAAAGGTTTGAAGCCTGCCAAGCAAGTGGAGCGTGCTCAATGGCCCCAGGAAGTGAGCTGGGCATCTTCTCGTTGGACTTCTCAGGGACGATGCATCGGTTGCAGGCGGGCACAGTTTGCATTGCCCTATGGTTTGATGGACAGGTTTGGGTTATGACATGTTTCCTTCTATGGTGGCTTCTCCTTCCCATGATGCATGTGATGTTAGTCATATGTCCACCCAGTTACACGTGGGCATAAGATGGTAGATAGGGCTTTCTCCCTAAACGTTCACTTATTGGACACAGCTCACCTTCCTGTGCTTGTACCCCAAACCAGTTCAGGCCAAAGGGTGTCTGCTGTTGTGACTCCAGCTCTGAGAATGTGCTCCAGTGGGTACTTACCATGAAGGATGGTAGCTCAGGGGAAGGGAAAACTAGCTCATTATGCGGAGTGGAGTGCACGTGCAGCCTGGTGGGGTTCGGGGTCCTGTTTCCCAACACACTGCTGAACGCATTGTTTAGGCAAAGGGCGCATTTATGTTTCAAGCCAGGCAGTGTCCTGGGTGGATGGACGATTCCCTCTGCTTACCTGCCTGGAGCTTACAATGTCCTTACTGAAGAAAAAAAAAAGCCATTCTTGTTCCAACCAATGGGAACAGGAGTTCTCTCAGTCCATAGATATGATGCACTTAGGATCTGCTTGCTGCATTCTCAATCTTAAAGAAAGCCCGAGGGGGCCAAGGGTATGCTCACTGGATAAAGCATTAGCTGTGCGAGCGAAAGGATCTGACAGAAGGTACTCAATAACCATGTAAAATGCCAGCCGAGCAGGAGGATCCGTGCCGCATGCTGGTTAGCTTGTTTAGCTGAATTGGTGAGTTCCGAGTTTGTTGAGAGACATTTTTTCATAAAAAAAATAATGTGGAGAAACAATAGAAGACCCCCAAATACACATGCACACAGACAGACAGACCACGTACAGGAAAAAAAGTCCACCTACGAGCGTCTTTTCTGGTTTTCTCTCTGCCTCTGGCTTGCTCCTAAGGAGCCTTCAGCTCTTGGTAACACAAGCATAAATGAGAGGCTGTTTCCAACATCTGCCTGTGTCTTGCCACACATCCTCTAGGATTCTGCTTAAAATATGGTCATAACAAAGTCCACAGGCTCTTAAGTCCGAGATCCCGGTCCTGAGCAATGTTGTTTCCAAATGAGGGTCTGCTTGTGAGTGGAGTGGATGGCCACCTGTTCATGCGCCTCGCGTGGTTGCTTCCATGGTGTCTGGGCTCAGAGAGATAGAAAACTCTAGGGTCTCTCTTCTTATAAGAACTCTCAACTTTGCTTCCTTGCAGAGCTCGCCTCCATACAGTCACTGGAAGTTAGAGCTTTTACAAGTCAATTCATAACCCCCTTCCTTCCTGACTTAAAGGAAAATGTATGCTGGCTGCTGTGGTTTGTGCTGGTTCAATTCTAATCCCATGATGTGATTGCATTTGGAGGTAAGGTCCACGGGGTCTGATTAGGTCTTTGGGCCGAGCACCCATGAAAGGCCTAGGGAAGCCGAGGAAGCACACTCACATTGTCCCCGTGTGAAGAACGGCATTCATGGATGCCTCCGAGCTAAGTAGAAGCCTTCACCACACGCTAACTCTGCCAACACTTTGATCTCAGACTTCCTGCCTGTGAGAACTAATGTGCGGTGTTGCTAAACCTCCAACCTGTGGGATTCTGAGAAAGCAGCCCAGTACTAAGACACTGAGATGCCAGAGCAGGCCAAAATGTAGTGAGGTACACCTTGGTTAACAGCTCACAGAGGGTTATGCAACCGCCTCAAACTAGAATGTCCACTGAGCTATTCTTTTTACTTTATTTTATTTATTTATCTTTCAAGTAGAGAGATACAGAGAGAGAGGGAGAGAGCACCAGGGCCACCACCTTGTGGGTCTGGCCTATGTGGGTCCTGGGGAATTGAAGCGGGGGCCTTAGGCACTGGAGGCAAGTGCCTTAACCGCTGAGCCATCTCTCCAGCCCCGAGCTATTCTTTTTAATTACCATTATTGCTTTCCATCGTTTTGGCATCTTCCCTCCTAAGCTTGACTTGAGGCAAAGATTGGAGTTCAGTCAGGTCCGTTGGAAGTGAATTTGGAAACACAGAGGAAAGTGAGAGGGTGAAGGGAAGGAAGCCAGTAAAAGACATGAATGAGCAGCCAGCCTGCCAGGAGGCATCTGGGCGGAATCCAGAGGGAGCCTTGGAAAGGCAGGAGGGAACATTCCTCAGGGTTGTTCGTTTGAAGTGCAAGACAGCCCGGTTACTGGCACAAAATTTCCCATTTGCCACGGACAGAAGGCTCCTTCCAAAGGCTCTGACTCCCAGAATCTCCACCCTCCCTCTGCGTGGATGGTCACAGGCATTGGCGGTAGGAAGCCATCCATCGGAAATGTATGTGCGAAAGGACAGGGCCTGGTTCCAAGATCGTGGGAAAAGAAAGAAGCTGGAGCTAAATTTTGGGTGCCTTTCAGAGACTGTTAGGGATCCCTGCAGCTATACCCCTGTAACTGAGGAAGCCTGTGATTCCTACACAAACTGTTACTTCTCAGTCCTGCCTGTGCCCCCTGGGTTGTGACCTTCACAAGTATTCAATTAACATCTACTGGTAGAGAGGAAGGGTGAAAATTAGGCGCTGCTCATCCTGTGCTGGAAACATGATGAGATTTGACTTTAATGTTCACCCTGAAAATCTGATACGGTCTCTCGTGGTAAGACTCAGAAAGTACAGGGTTCTTCTAAGCCTAGTTCCTCCCCCAGTTGTTCTGTCTCTCAAGCTATTATCTGCTCAACCTCTAGTAATTGTAAGTTGTAATTTAAAAGCTAGTGCTGGTTGTGGTAAGCATAGCACTTGGAAGTTCAAGGCCAGATAACTGCACGTTGAGGCCATCCTGGGATGTATAGGTTGGCTCCGTCACAAGCCGGCAAGCAGCAGTGAAAAGCTCCTCCCAAGCGTCCGCTGAAGCTTCTGTTCATGTCGAGCTCTAACTCTCCACATTCCCTGGATCTCCACTCTATCTCAATTACCGGATGGGTTTAAGAAGAGCTACTCCTTCGTCCAGATCTTTTTCTGGTTGCGAGAAGCGCTGGCATCCAAGCGCTTTGGGAGCCAAACCAAAAACCAGAAGTCTTCTCCAAGATCTTGCCTGTCAGCTGGAACTGGTGCTCCAATCAATCAGGAATTTTGCCAGACCTATATTCCCAGAGACTGTAGAGCCCACCCCAGCACTTAGAGCTCTAAGATGTGTTTACCCATCCTTGAATTTAAAAGACTATCTCCCTATCTGCAAACAAAAATTGTGTGTGTGTGTGTGTGTGTGTGTGTGTGTGTGTGTGTGTGTGTGTGTGTGCGTTATAGGACAAATGACTGCACTTCGCTGTCAGGAAATGCTGGAATGATTTCTGCCTCCATGTGGGGGAACTTGAGCTTGTCACTTCTGCAGTTCTTTCTTCCACACCAACATCACCCCTCCTGTTGTTGGCTAACTAGGTGTCTTTCCTTCAGAGAGACAACCAACATCATTTACTTGCATACTTTAGAGGTTAACCCTCTTCTGATACCTACGTTGGAGTCATTTTCTCCATCCAATATATACCCTTTCCAAGCTTATTATTTCATTTGCTACGCATGAGTTTTGTAGTTCAAGGCCACCCATCTTGCCTAGTTTTAATTTTGTTATTTGTGCTGTAGGGGGGTCATCAAGAAACCCTTGCCTACACCCACACATGGCACTTCCCCTCTGAGCTTTCTTCCTGAAATTCTAGTTTCAAAGGACTTAACTCCACATTTCTACACATGCGTATTGGTTATTTTCTCAGTGATGTGAACGAACGCCTGGCAAGGAAAAGCCTAAGTCGGGAAGGGTTTCTTCTTTTTATGCTCTGTTCACCATAGCCAGGAAGGCGTGGAGGCAAGAGATCAGGGAGCTATTCACGTCATGTCTGCCATTTCAACCCCAGCCCATGGGATAGCGCCTCCCACAGGTAAAGTGGGTCTTCTTTCTGGTAGCCTACTTGAGAAATCCCTCAAAGGTACGCCCAGAGGCTAACCTAATATAGATAATACCCCATAGGGAATTTAGATTGGCCATCAATATGAACCATGAATATTCGGTTATATGGTAATGAGTTCATGAAGTTTGAACTGGATATTTAAAAAGTGACTTAGTTACTTCATATGTTTTATCAGTTTGGGGGAGAAAAGGCAATAATTAGATTTATAATGACTAGAGTCCTAAGAAGATTTGCAATTACCTCTTGTTTCTTATTTCAACAAGGGTAACTGAATCAAGTTCAAAGAGACAAATCTGTTCTGCTGACTAACCTGGCATTAGTGGTCTATGGGAAAGTTCATTTAAACTGCAAATAATGAGCCTTTTTGGCAGATTTTTTTGGGTCAACCTTTCTCTTTGATTGTCTCACCCTCTGTTCTATTTGGGAAACAGTGTGAATAATTGAGAAGTGGTGTCAACATTCTGCGACTTACAATTCATTCCCCACAAGTCCGATGGGGAATGAGCTGCTCCCTGGGAAGGACAGAAGGCGAATAACGTCTAAAGCATCACCACCATGATCTGATCTCTCCCGAGGGGCCGAGGGAGCCTGTGAAGTCACCTCTCCGGCCCAGAAGGAGACCGTGGCACCAGCAAAAATCAAAAGGCACAGATTCTAGTTCAATAAAGGAGCCAACATAGAAGACTTGACAGGTAACGAGACACTCACATCCGCCAAGGTGAGCAGATGGCGGCCTTCAGAGGGCTCAGCACAGTTGCCACTAAAAACAGGGCCTCCAGTTGTGTGAAAAGAATGCAGCTTTCCAACCTTGTACCCTGGGAAAACAGACAGGATGGCCGCGTCTGAGATGAGAAGAAGGGAGGGGAAATTTGAGACTGAGAGATTATTTGCAAAGCGGACAGCTAGGGAGAGTGCTCTCTTTGGATTTCTAAGAGGCGTCATTGTGTATTCCGTGCTGAAGAAAAGGCACTGTCACACCTGGCAGAAATATAGGAACTTAGGGACTGAAAAAATCAGCAGAACAGTGTGTTTATTTTGTTCCTAACATAAACTAGCCCAATTCTTTCTGGGAATTGACACATACGTTGATACATGTTTCTTTCTTCTATAATATGACTAAAATAGTAATCAAAACTACATTATATCTTAATTCTCCCAAGAATTACGTTTTATTCTCATACGTGTAACATGAAGGTTTCAGAAAACAGTATTGATTGACAGCCCACCTGACTTTGGATGAAGCAGTCCTGAAAGGAGCTAAAATTCCCCGTTTGGTGTGATTCTAGACTCAGAAGGATGTCACATGTCACATCTTCATCTTTCATGAGGGATGCTTATGTCCCTCTTGGCAGGAAAACAGACAGGTCATGTCTATACACAAGTAATAAGTCTTCAATTCAGCTGAAAACTTGATGACGAGATATGACCCATCCTGATATATGAATGCATAATATAAATAAAAATATAAACACATATATTTCTTCTTTGTCATTATTTTGGACCATTTTTGTTATGTTTTGACAAATAATAATTGTATGTATTTACTTGGCAGCATGTAAATATGTATAGTGTGTATAGTGATATATGTGAAATGTAGTATGATTCAATCAAGCACCTTGTTCGTATGTATAGTGGGCATGATTCATCATGTACTCACCATGTAAACCGTCCAGTTTTTACTTATAACTTCTGGAGGATGGTGAGCTGCCTCTTGACCATGTCTGTGAAGTAATCCCTCTAAGCAAACATGACGTCACTGGTCTGGTCTTTCCACTCCCTTTCTCTTGGGCAGAAAGGAGCAGTCATGGATTGAAGCATCTTGGTGCTTAATTTGGAAGAGTTTTCTAGAGTTTTCCAAATTCTGCCCAGGAGAGAGGTGAAATTTGCTTGTCCTGAGAGCCTTAGTCTTTACTTGGACCCAGATGTTCATTTTCTCTTTTTCGTTTTTTAAAATACAAATTTATATATTATTTTGAACTGAGGTTCCACATATGAGAGAAGACAGTAGCGTTTGTCACTGTCAAGCTTATTTTGCTTAATACAATGATCTTCCGTTGCATCCATTTTCCTCAAACGTCGTGATCTCACTATCTTTATGTTTGCATCCAACTCCATTGGGTATATGCGCCATAGTTTCTTTTTCCCATGTTTATCAGGAAATTGGTCGATCGTTTTCTTACTTTATTATGTCCTTGCCCAGTTCTGGTGCGTGCCTTCATGATGGAATTTGGTAGTGACCTCCTGGGGCCGTCAGGAGGGCATAAGCGTCTTGTCTTTAGGTCAGGTAGACGGTGACCATGACCCACAAGTTCTGGGGTTGCTGCTGTAGAGGGAGACACTTTATTCCTGCTATAATTTCGATGATTTTTATGCTTCTGCTTAAGATGTTTACATCTCTCTAATTTTGGTAGGTCATAGGAATTTAGCAATGCCTTTCAGATTTTCCAGTTTGGGAGCCTATAAATTGTCAATATGCTCCTTAATGATCTCTGGATTTCATTGGAATCTGTGGTAACCTCCCCTTTTTATTACCTAGTTTTTAAAATCGGTTTATCTTTCTTTTTCTTTTCGTTAGTTTGGCTAGGAGTTTGCCAACTTTACTTATTTTTTCAAAGAACCAATAATTTTTTAGGTTCATTAAGTCTCCATTTAATTAATTTCTTCCTTGAGTTTACTATGTCTTGATGTCTGCTGATTTGGGTTTGATTGTTCTTGTTTTTCTAGGACTTGGATATGAATTGTTAGATTATTTATTTGAACACAACCTTTCTGATTTTTTTTAATGTATGCCCTCACAGTTTAAAGTACGTTATGCTTTTGTTTATCCCAAAGGTTCTGGTAAGTTGTATTTTTACTTTCACTTGATGCTTGGAATTTTTAATTTACTTCCTGACTCTACTCATCATTCAAGAGTGTATTGCTGTCTTCGTGTATTTGGGTAGTTTCTGTAGTTTTTCTTGCTATTGATTTCTGGTTTTATGGTGCTATGATTTAGTGAGGAACAAGAAATTATTTTGATTCTATTGAATTGCTGATTTGTGGCCTAGAGATGTTTCCACGGGCTGCTATGGAAAATATGCATTATCTTTTTGCTGGATGAAATACTTTATATATTTTTTTAAAGTCCATTTAACCTATGATGTAGTGTAATTGAAGGTTCTTGTTGCAACCACCTTTGAATTGCTGGGGCAAAGCACCTGTCCAAAAGCAGGTGATGGGGCGAAAGTTTATCTTGGTTAACAGTCTCCATGGGAATTTTCATGATGGTGAGGAAAACTCAGTAGGGCAGAGGTTAGTTGTCACTTCCTTGCCAACATCAGGGGCACAACAGCAGCAGCAGGAGATTGAGCCAAACTCTAGAGATGGGGAGGTGACTCTAACACCCCTAAGCCACCCCCAACATCACACTTCCCTCCAAGCTTCAACTACCAACCTGCATAATCTGTAAATCAAGCATTCAGAACACATGAGCTTATGGGGGGCATTTGACTCAGACCTCCACAGGCTCTTCCAGTGCTCTGTCACTTCTTCAGACATGGGTCATGAAGGGCATGTGATAATTCTCCTTCAGTGATGAGCTCTCTGATTTTCTGCTTTGATGAGTTTTGAGTCTCCTCAGTGTCTACAGCCATCTCCCTGGACGAGGTCCTCAGGCCAGCAGAAAGAGCAGAACGCATACTCGGAGGCTTCCTGAGCCCTGGCAGGCGCGATAGTGATGATTCATCTGTGCTAGGCAGTCAGCTTGCTGCTCTTGTGACGGGT
>PVHP010009952.1:0-48940 GCA_004024765.1 Zapus hudsonius | reverse complement strand
TCCTGGAATTAGGAACTTGTCTGAAGGTCTGAGTTTTGAGATATAAGTATATCTACCTATAATTTAAGGTGCCATGGGTTGAGTGATTATCTATTTGAGAGTTTCTTAGTAGTTACCAAAAACCTTTTGTATTAGGAAAGGAATGGGGCAAGCAGATTACAGAAACAGCCAACTGTAACTGAAACAAGTTGACCACAATTTTTGTGACTGAACTCCCAGAGCCCTAGTTGTTCCTAGTTAACCATATAGTTCCCAGAAGCAAGGGATCTCCCCTTCAGAAGAAAACACTAGAAGATGGAAAGATCTCCCATGCTCATGAATTGAACGACTATCCTTAAAATGACCATCATATCAAAAGTATTCTACAGACTCAATGCAACTCCAATCAAAATTCCAATGTCATTCTTCATGGAAATTTTTTAAAAATCTTAAAATTAATATGGAAGCACAAAAGACCCCAAATAATCAAAGTAATCCTGAGTTAAAATGATTGCTAAAGGTATGACCATCTCTGGATTATCAATTTGAAAAGGTGTCACCCTTCTCATCCCCTGAGATGAATGATCTAGATTTGATTAGCTTCTGGACTTATCTATGAAGAAGTCTCTTGATTTGGTCCAATAAGATGGGAAGACTCACCTTAACTCTGGCAGCACCATGTCATGGGCCTGGGTCGTAGACTGTGTGAAAAGGAGAGAACTGGCTGAGCACCAGCATTCATCACTCTCTGCTTCCTCGCTGTGCTGAATGTGACCAGCTCTGTTTCAAGCTCCTGCCACCATGCCTCCCCACCATGATGGACAGTAACCAGGAATGGCAAGCTGAAACAAACACTTTTTTCCTTAAGCTGATTTTTTTGTCAGATCCTTTGTCACAATAAAAAGTTGGTTTCGAGTTATACTCCAAAGGTGTAATAATAAAAACAAAATGGTGCTGACACAAAAAGAGACATGTTATGTTGATCAATGGAATAGAACAGAGGAATGAGTCTTAAGTCAATGCAACTACAGCCACATGATTTTTGACAAAGATGCTAAAAATGCATATTGGAGAAAAGATACTATCTTGTGGTAGTTTGAATATATGTCCCCCAATAGAATCAAAGGTTTATTTTAATTGTGAATTGTCTCCAGTCTTCTGACTGGAGGAGGTGTCACTTTGGCCAGGCCTCCTGGGGTCTGGCCCTGAGGTATTTCTAAATTGGATGCAAAATTCTAGGGATACATATGCAAAAGAGCAGCCTGAACTCAAGTCTGGCAGTCCTGCTGTTTTGTGAGTTACAGTGTGAGAGGTGCTTTGCTTGCTTCTGGAGGTGCTGGGCCTCTGCCTCTCTATGGTTGGATCTGTGAAAGGGGGTCAGCCTTTTCCTTCATTCCTGAAACTTCCCCTGGATCTGTTATTTCAATAAATAGTTTCCTCCCCAACTTGTGCCTGGTTTGAAGATTCATCCCAGCAGTGTGTGGCTGACTACAACAATCTTTAAGAAAATGTGCAAGGAAAGTTTGGTATCTACGTATAAAAGAATGACATGAGATCCTTAATTCTTGCCCTGAAGAAATACCAATTCTACATAGATCAAGGACCTCAATATAAATCCTAAAACTGCTATAGGTAAAAGTAGAGAGTACACTTCAAGATATGGACAGAAGAATGGACTTTCTGAAAAGACCAGAATCACTCAGAAAATAAGGCCAACAATTGACAAATGGGACCTCACAGAAATAAAATTTGCCTCTTTACAGCAGAGGAAACTGTCAGTAAATGAAGGGGCAGTGTACAGAATGGGAGAACATCTCTTCCTTCTATCCATGTGACAAAAGATTAATATCTAGAACACATAAAAATTCACAAAATTCAATATCAAGAAAATAAACTGCCCAGTCAAAGAATGGGCTATGGAACTGAACAGAGATTTCTCAAAAGAAGGAATCCAAATGGATGATAAATAGTTTAAAAAGTATTCAACATTTTTAACCATCAGAAAATGCAAATTAAAACTATTTTGAGAGTCTATTTCACCTCATTGAGAAAGTCTATCATCAAGAAAACAAACCACAGCAAATGCTGTCAAGAAGCCCCTATTCACTGTTGGGAGAAGTGTGCACTTGTGGAGCTACTATTGAAACAATTGGGGAGGTTCTCAAAGAGCTGCAAATCAAACTTCCAAATGACCCAGCTACACCACTCCTGGGAAGATATCCAAAGGACTCTAGTCCACAACAGATACTTGTTCATCCATGTTCCCCATTGCTCTATTCAGAACAGCTAGGAAGATGAATCAGCCTAGATGCCCATCAACTGAGGAACAGAGAATGACAATCTGCTACATTCACACAATGGAATCTTATTCAGCTGTTAAGAAAAATGAAACTATGGAATTTTCAGGAAAATAGAAGGAACCTGAAAGTAAGTATACCATGTGAGGTAATGCTGGCCCAGAATGACAAACATTACAAGTTCGCTTTCACATCATATATCAGTTACTTAAGGAAGGAAAAAGGCTTGTTTCAGCTTCTAGTTTCTAAGGGAATTGGGGACGTTGAGATAAAGAGACTTAGTGGGTGAGGGAGGGGAAGAATAGAGGGTAATGGGGTGAATATGATCCAAATGCATTGTGTTTGTGTGTGTGTGTGTGTGTGTGTGTGTAAAATTGTCAAAGATAACAAGTCCAAAGTAGACGAATGTCTATAAATTATGATATTGGATGCGTCTACAAAGAAATAAAAATTATTATTATTAAAGCTAAGTGGAATAAAAAACATTATTCTATTCAAGAAAGAGAGAGAAAGGCAGGGAGAGAAATTTTCCCTGAAAGAGGGATATGGCAGCTAATTTACCATCATAAACCTTTCTTTTCTTCTTGTATCTTCTTACATCTCATTGCTATGTGTCTTGCTCCTTCCTCCACTTCACAGAGTGCATCTGCTCTGTCCTTCCATTTCCTCATTCACTAGCTAGGTGTAGAAGATTCTGAGGTCCTGGGTAGCAGTGGATCTGGTCTATAAAGAGCTACAAAATCAAGAGGGGTCCTAAAAATTTCACATGCAATGTGATATGTTTAGAAAATATGCTCATATAAGTCTGCTGGTTAAGCAAGCTATAAACATTCATTTTTAAAAACATTGAATTTGGGGATTTATGTATTTTCATCATAAAATCAGTAACATATCTGGGATGCTATTTTTAATAAAACCTTATAATTTGTGACATTTGAGTAGATAGCAGAGGTTTGAAAGTGTTATGTAATAGCAATAGATGTGAACAAAACAACTTGGCTGACAAAGAAAATGAAGAACATGTCAATTTATAACTCAAGTTAAGAGATTGGCTGTGTGATCTTTTTACTGACTGTATTTAGCAATTTATTACAAAAAAAATTGAGCTCAGACATGAACTGACCAGCATTCAAGCAACAATGAAAGGAGTAGAAAAAATACCATTATTTGGGGTTTCACACATCTAGAATATCTGCATGGTTCTTGAAGTAAAAAATTAATTGATAATAATAAAAAATGGGTTTGAACAACAGAGGCCCTTTATCTTGACTTTTTTTAGTTAAACAAAGTAACTCTATCTTTGAACAAAATTCAGATGAAGGGGATGTCTTTCCCACCACAGCTAGTGCATCAAGTAACTTTAAATTAAGCAATTAATTTCAAAGAAAGGCATAGGGTGAGAAAATGAAAAAGTCAGAAAGGCCAAAGAACAGTCACTTCAATAGAATCTCTGTTACAATCTCCTTATATATATATAACTACCTGGAAGGATATGTAGCAAGAACCTATAATTTTTTAACCTTTTAAATATTTTTAATATCTTTAATATGAATAATTAGATACATTGTATGATCAATCTTGTGATGGTGCCCCCATTTCCCTCCTCTCTGTCCCTACCCACTGGGGTCCTTCCTTAGTGCACATACTGGATCTGTCCATAGGGTAGGGGGTTATGAACTGCACCAGAGGTAGGTTTTTTTTTCCTCCTTTGTGTATTGTTGCTAAGGGGGTGATATCTCTGCCCATAATTGTTTGTTTTTTTTTAAAGAAGTTGTATTTCCAAAGAAATCACAAGCTTAGGCAGAAATGTGATTGACTGATTAAACATTCTCTTGGTAGTAGTTTTCTTCTGGCTGCTGGGACAAACACCTGACCAGAAGCAGTTTACGAGAGGAAAGGGTTTAGTCTGGCTTCATCACTGCAGGGCAATCATGGCAGAGCAGGCACTAGGGCATCACATCTTGTCATAGCAGCTGGAAGGAAGTAGTCTGAATGGGCTGAGCCATGAATACACCTCCTCTAGCCAGGCGCCATCTCCCAAGGGATCTACCAACTTGGAACTATATATGAGGCTTGTTCACAAACACTTGAGGCTATGAGGGACATTTTATATTCAAGCCACCACATCCTCAAACTCCTAAAACTTATACAGAAATACAATAAAACCAAATGACAGTCATCAAAGCCCATTCTAGATATGGCCATTGGGCAAGGAAGGGTCTACTTATAAGCCCAGGATCACAGAGAATTCATCGATGAACTATGGAAGTCCCATCGGAAAGCTATTTTGGAATCTAATCGAGAATGATTTTAACTGAAAGATCAAACTAAAAATTTCAGAACATACTGCAATGAAAGAGACTGTCATTTTAGTGGAAGCTCAATTATGTATCAGGAGAAGCACTTCAGAACTTCTCTGGCATATCTATAGTTTCAGTCTGAAATGAAGCCACTTAAGATAAGAAATTATTTGAGACAGAGCAAATTATGTGATATAATAGTTAAATAATTACATAGCAATTTAGTGTTCTGTGCAAGCAAAAGAAATGTCATGGAGTATAAAACCTTTCTAAGTAAGCCACTGTTGACATATGAATTATTTATCCAGGTAAGCAAATTATCATATCTGGAAATAATGACCTGTGAAAATTTCCTGAGACAAACCATAAAGTTATTTCTTGAATTATAGCCTTGTAAATCAAGCTTCATAAATCTTTTCTAGTCAAAATTATTCAGAATGAGCAACCATTGTGGTCCACAATAGTCATGTAACTCATATTGGCATATATTGTCTCATTACTCACTATTCAAGCTGTCCTGTTCAGACTTCTCCATGCTATGTATGGGTGTCAGTGGGCCCTTTATAACCCAAGTGCAGCAGAACCAACAGGAGCTATACCCATGCCTGGAGGAGTCTTGCTTACCACCCTGAGAGCAGCATTAAAGGACCCTACTTCCTGGAGTAGCAGGGGTTGGGGGAGTAAATGTGCTCTGTATTTAAAATTTTGTACCTGATATTGGTCTGCACAGTTGGATAGATCATGTACAAAGCACTTAATCACCAACACTGTATGTTTCCCTTCTATTCTACTGAATTATCATTGGGAATTAGCTGTGTAGAGTACATTTCCCAGCTTCCTGCAGGACTGGGTAGAGCTATGTGCATGAGTAAAAAGGATATGTCTATAAAGCAGATGTGGATTCTCTAAATTTCCACTTAGACTGAAGTCAGATAATTTCCTAACTCTAATGGATACAAAACAAAAAACAGAAACATGTCTACAGACAAGCAATCTGCATTGATTTGTCAGGTCAGTGTCTACAGAGTAAGTCCCTGGAATTTTTGTCAGTATACTCATAACAGTAGACAGCTTTTTCCAAACTTATGATGGAGCTTATTCATAATAAATGAAACATACATAGACTCTAAACTCATAGACTGGCAGTTGATTATATTAATTGGAAATGCAATGTAAAGACATATTTATAGAATAGGATAACATTGTGAGAACAACAAACTTAAGTGAATAGGATAAAGAATATCCATAATGTCTAATAATGAAATATCTGAAATATTCCTCTAACCTAAGATAGAAGTCACTATTCCAGACTCTTAGCGTCTAATAGGGCATCAATAAATAAACATTAATAAGAACAATAGGAACTAAGTACACAAAAATCCTTTAGTGCCCAAGGATTAGAGACGTCATACAGGCAGAGGCTAGGTGAGCTTTTCTTCAGATTTGAGTTTCAAGATACTAATGTTTCAACAAAAATCATATTGGTAATAAGAAAAGTTTTAAATGATAACGCTGCATTGGAAGCATCATTATAAACCTTCTAAAAAAATTTAAGAAGTGTAGACTGAAACACCAGCTTCCCAGACATGACTGACCTAATGCTGTGATTCACAATTAAGATCCATCATTAGGGTAAGAAATTGGTTCCTGAAATCACCTGGGATCAGACCAGTTGTTGGAGGTTGTCTTCTTCCCAATGGGAAACTGAAGTGTCATCCTATTCTGATACCTGTGAAAACACGCTTTCTGTCACCATGACAGCAAGGCGATCGTGCTTAAACAGGTTTCTCTTCAGTCCCAGAAGGGTAAAGTCTGCTCTTCTAGACTCCAGATGAGTCATTGCTTTGGCCTTGTTAACATGGTGAAGTTCTCTGTCCGCTAACAAAAACCATCTAACCCAGTGACTCAAATGATGCAGCCAAACAGCAGGAATTCCAGCAAATAATCCCAAACCCCAGCTTTGCTTCAAAGTGGAGGCGAAGAGAAAAGCAAAGCCAAACAACACAACACAAAGCTGGAGAATGACATTAACTCTTTAAGTGGGCAGGTTTTTCAAGAGCCAGAAGCATCTAGTTGTTGGAAGAAAACATCATTTAACATACTAAGTACCAACTGGGCATTGGTGGCGCATGCCTTTTGATCCCAGCACTCTGGAGGAAGAGGGGGGAGGATCACTGTGAATTCCAGGTCAGCCTCTGCTAGAGTGAGACCCTACCTGCGGGTGGGGGGGGGGAGAAAAGAAGGAAAGAAATTAAAAGTACCATGCACAGACACCAAAGGAGTATTCCACTTAGTGCTGAGGAACAAACAAGCTTGTTATGATGAAGGGCTCGTGGTTGAGCACAGCTTCTTCCAGAGGGACTTGGGGACAAAGGAAATGTTATGTCCTCTCTTGCTAAAGAAGAGGGTTGAGTGGAGAGGAAGCAGAAACCCCAGTGAATAGGTTGGTGCAGAGAGGAGCAAATTAGGCACTTGGGAATCTTCAGAGACAGCCATGTGGTTTTTGGAACTGTGGACATGTTTTGCTAAAAGAAAAGACATGAAAGAGATTGAATTAGCCCTTCAGAGGAAAATGCATCAGTTCAGTCCACGTTTCACTGTCACAAAGTAAGAATTATGGTCATGTTTTCCCAGAGTAAACAGATATGCAGCATAAAAATAGTCTTCAAACTAGAAGTTGGCTCTTGGCTTCTCCCCATGTGGATAGTGAGCCTTCATCACAAATAACTCATGGAAGCATTCTTATTAAAATGGTATTCTAAAGTTTCATAAACAGTAAGATAGCAACTCTGCAAATATTTTTATGTGACTTCTCTTGAAAAATTCGGGTTCTAAAGAGGCCATTCCTGGAGTAGGGTGCAATGAAGGTCTCGTGGCTCTTCAGTGGAATTGATTAAGCCTAAGAATTTGTCAACAAGAGTTATGAAGAGCTAAGAATATTTTTAGAGAGCACATGATCACTTTGCTAAAAAATGTAACTTAGAGCAATTTGTTAATAAGACAGCAAAACTGAGGGATAGAGAGTCATCCAAGACAGGCCTAAAAGCTGAAGCACACAGCTTCACAGGTCACAGGAGGGAAGTTGAGGAAGTGGGGAGGCCAAAAATCATTCATTGTAGGTGGATTAGAAGCGAGTCTTCGCTTGCTCAGAGCAAAGCCCATCTTGATTTTTCAGAACAAAGCACTGGGAGAAATCCAATAAAGTAAACAAAATAGATTCGGGCTCCAGAGACCTCTAATGAAATGGGGTTACTAAGGAGGAAATTCTCATCTGTGGATTGTAAACTAAACAAGAGTGGGAAATGAAGCAGCACAGGCTGCAGTGAGTCTGAAGTGCACTGGTCAATGGAAGCAGTCTGCTTTGGATTGGATTAGAAGGATATATGATTTTTTTCCCACTTAAAACCTGTAGGACAATTATTAACAAAGCATAATAATAAGCAAAGACTGATGTTGAAAACCCTGTCAAAGTTGTAAAATTGTCTTTAAAAATCAGTCATACTTAAGACCTACTAATAACCCATTGTCCATGGTAAGGACAACTGGCTAATCTTTTTTGGATTTTCTTTTTTAAGGGAAGTTTTCCTTGTTAAAGAAATTCACACACACCCCAAAAAAGGCTCAGCAGTTTCAGTCTCTGTGCATTCTCTTCCTCTAAAAATTGGTTCCTACTCATATGCCTACACAAAAGTTTATACATGAATTTTTTAATGGAGTTTATAATAGCCCCCAAAGTGGGAACACCTCAAATGTCAATTAACTGCTGAATGGATAGATAAAATATGGTGTACACACACACTGGAAGAACCTCTGGAGATAAACAGACAGAAAATAGCCCAGAGGGGTGAGCACCTAGGCTGTGCTGGACTCCCCCAACTGCCTGGCCCCACCAGGGGCACAGTTGGTGCACAGGGATCTCCAGTTCCTCACATAGAGCAAGTGGGCAAGACCATGCTGGAGCGAGTCTACAGAGAAGAGAGCACCCAGGGTTCAGAGGACTGGAGTGAGGGCAGTGGAGGAAGTAACTGCTAGTGGGTACTTTAGGGATGTGAACATCATCTAAAGGTGGATGATGGTGACACACAATTTTGCAAATATCCTAAAATCGTGGAAGTGTACACTGTATTTAAATAAATGAATTTTACAGTACTTTCAATAGATCTCAATAAAGAACTTTTTTGAAAAGTCATTAGTAAAGTAAGTTAGGAAAACATATTTTTTCTACTAGCCTCTGAATATGTTTATCAACATCATTATTATTATGAATATTAATTAAGCATTCATGCAAGGCATTCAGACACTAATGGACTCCTATGATAAAATGTTTTCTTTTTATTATCTCAGTTGATAACAACCATTATTACTGCCATCTCAAATATGATAGCATGTATAATAGTTTTAGAATAATTAAATTGTTTTCCTAACACTGCAATTAGTGATGTCAGAGTTGATTTCTTTGATTCCAAACTTCCTTAATGACTTCATTGCTGCTATTTTATTTTATAATTGCATTTTTATGACAAGATTTTGTTATGTAGCCTAGGCTAGTCTGGAATTTACTGGCTTCAAACTCATAATCCTCCTGCCTTAGCCTCCAGAAGACTGGGATCCCAGTGTACAATACAATACCCGTCCATTACCTGTATTTTAGAAATAGATCAAAACATATGTGTGGCATTACCCTAAATTAACTCGGTATGATGAAGTGATAATTACATGTTTTAGATGCCCTGACCTCTGTTACGTTTAGTACTTATTCATTTGGACTCTCAGGTTGTAACCTATTTCTCGACTTCTACAAATTTTCCCCCAGTAAAATCACTTTTTATTAACATCTAGAGAAATCTAAGTCGGCCATGGTGTGCTTTCTACCAGATCATATTACATTTTTCTGTATTGTTGAGGACTCACGTGTATTATGTGTGTGTGTGGTGTATAGACATGTGTGTGCAAATGTGTGCTCAGTGTACATACATGGAGGCCAGAGGGGAAAATCAGGTGTGTTCCTCCATTGATTGCCTGTGTATTTCCTTGAGATGGAATCTCTCTCTCAACCTAAAGATGCTGGTTTGTTTATTTATTTATTTATTTATTTATTTATTTATTTATTTATTTATTTATTTATTTATTTCAAAGCAGAGTGGAAGAGAGAGAGAGAGAGAGAGAGAGAGAGAGAGAGAGAATGAGCACACCAGTGTCTGCAGCCACTCTTAAGGAATTCCAGATTCACACCTAATGTAGGAAATTGAACTCAGGTTGTTAGGTTTTGCAGACAAGCTCCTTAACCACTGAGCAATCTCTCCAGCCCTAAAGCTGCTGTTTTCATGAGCCTTGATGATTTTCTAGTCTCTGTTATCCACAAGACGGGAGTTCCAGGCATGCGTGACCACACACAAATGTTGATGTGAGTGCTGGCAGATTGAACTCAGATGGTCTCAGGCTCTCTCAGGACTCATGAGCCTCTGAACCACCTCCCTAGCCCTAATAGTTACACACTTCTTGATCCATGGCAGAAAAATGCTCTTCACACCAAGATTTTATTTTATATATCAGGACCTAAGATGGCAGAAAGAGACTCCATGTGATATTCTTCACATTCTTCAGTTAGGAGCATTTTCCCTGCTGTACATGAGAAATTATGAGTTCAGAAAGGTCCTGGCACATGCTCTGTGTCCAGAAGCAAACTGGGCCCCAAGGAACCGAAAATCTCATCCAAAGGGAGTTATTCAAGTACATACTCCAAGCATATTTATTTTTAAAATAAAAAGGCTCTTTTTACAATAATTCAAATAAACAATGGTTCTTTTGGGATAAAATTTAAAAAAAATTTAAGCCCTAAAATTGAAAGGCACACACTACCAATATCACAAGCAGTGGTTATCACTACCAAATGCCTGGATATCAAATGCCTAATAAAGAAAAATCCCAAGCAACTCAATGAGTACAAGGTTGATAACTCAGATGAAATGTACCAATTAATTGATCGAAGTAAACACCCCAACTCTCATAAGGAGAAGCAAATGACAGGTATAAGTCCATTATTAAAGAATTTGAAGCCAGGTGTAGTTCATGCCTTTAATCCCAGCACTTGAGAGGCAGAGATAAGAGGATCACCATGAGTTTGAGGCCACTCTGAGACTACATAGTGAATTCCACGTCAATCTGGGGTAGAGTGAGACCCTATCTCAAAAAAACAAAAAAGTTTGAATTAATAATTTATAGTTGAAAACAAAATACACTACACCCAGTGTTTTTCACTGGTGAATTCTACAAAGCAGTTAAAAAATGAATAATATACCTCTCTACAATTTCTTCACAAACTAGAAACAAACTGTATATATTCTGTTCTGTACATTCGACTGAGTAGACTTGACACTAACACTATTAGATCAAATCTGTGATATTGATTAATTGATGGTGTTCTTACCCTAACATCAAAACCAGATAAAAGCACTTCAAGAGAAAACTTTAATCAATAAACAAATATCCCTCATGAACATAGATATGAGACTTCTCAAACAATTAGAAAATTGAATCTATCAACTACAAAAATGATGACATACTGAAACAAACTAGGCTTATTCTGAATATAAAAGCTGGTGCAATATTTAGAAGTCAATTATTGTAACTAGATGCAAAATTTTGAACTATTTAGCATATCATGCACAAAAAGCTCATGACTTAATTCAAAATCCAGCCATCATATCAACTTTCAGCAAACTAGGAAGAGTGGCCTTTCTCAGCTTAATACTGAACATTGCTACAATATACCTATCTAGTGTCATCTTTAACAGAAGTAAAGTAGACATTTCCCCCCAAAATGAGTAAAGACATCCTCTCTCACAACTCCTTTACAGCATACATACAAGGAACCCATGCAAGATCCAAAAAAGAAAGTTAAAACTGTTCACCTTAAAGGAGAATTAAAATTATAACCGTCTTTGTCACAAGTGATTTGCTATGTATAAAACTCGAGATACTGAACAAATGATTTTCTGGACATATAAGAATACAGCAGGTGTATAGAATACAAGATTATTATTAAAAATTCAATGTCTACATGCCAGCAATAGACAAACAGAATGTGAGATTTTTTTTAAGTCTAATACCATTAACAAAACAATTAGGCATCAGTCTGACAAACGATATGCAGAATCTTTTTTAAGGGAAAACACTAAAAAGGCAAAACACTAAAAACTCATGGAATAACTTTAAAAAGGAATAAATTAACCAATATACCAGACTATCCAATAGTGTTAAAATGTCATGGCTACCCAATCAAAACTCCAGCAGGTGATCTTGTAAGTATTAATAAAATAATTCCACAGTTTATATAAAAACTAAAATCCCCAGAATATCCAACTAAATAATGCCAAAGAGCAAAGTTGCAAGACTTATTCATTCTTATTTTAACATTTATTACTAAATTAGTTTGATTAATCACATGATTTCAGCTACTCTACTGGTAAAAGAATAAATGTTTATATCATTAAAACACACAAAAACTGGGGATGGAGCAATGAATATGTCAGCAGTTAAGTCACTTGCCTGCAAAGCCTAACGACCCAGGTTTGATTTCAACCACATAAAGCCAGATGCACAAAGTGGCAGAGGCATCTGGAGTTCTTTTGCAGGGGCTAGAGGCCCCAGAACACCCTTCCTCTCTTTCTCTCTTCTATCTCTCTCTGCTTACAAATAAATAAATAAATAAGGTTTTTTCTAAAAGAATTTACAAAACACACAAAAACTGGACTGAATAAATACAGTCAATTAATCTTTGACAAAAGAATAAAGGCAATTCAATAAAAAATTGATAGTTTTCCCAATAAATGAAAGTGAAGTACTTGTACCCTTAAGCCAAAAAAAGAAGAAAGAGAATGAGAAAGAAAGAAAGAAAGAAAGAAAGAAAGAAAGAAAGAAAGAAAGAAAGAAAGAAAGAAAGAAAGAAAGAAAGAAAGAAAGAAAGAGAGAGAGAGAGAGAAAAAGAAAAAGAAAAGAGAACCTGGATACAGACCTCACACAAAAATGAACTCAAAATAGACTGTAACATTAAATATAAATATAAAAGTGGAAAGAGCTATTAGAAGGAAACTATAAAACTTGCATGGGAGAAAAGCTATGTGACCTTGAATTTGGTGGCAATTTAATTTTATTATTATTATTATTGCTTTTTTATTTATTAAGTAGAAACTTGGTATGAACAAATCATGTGCTGCTACCACCATTTCCCTCCTCCCACCCCATTCCACTGAAGGCCCTCCTCAGTGGGATTGCTGGTGTGCACCATGGGGTTGTGGGCTAGGAGTTGGGTAAGCAGCAATTAGTCATTGTGGGGATGGGAGACAATGCCTCTGAATATTCTCACCCACCTAGGCTCTTAAACCTTTTTCCCCCTCTTCTGCAAAATTCCCTGGGCCCTGGTGGGTGTGTTTTAAGTCTACTATAGTGTTGAGCTCTTAGCAGCTTCCGGATTTCTGCTCTGGAATATTTTGGGTATCCTCGGTGTCTGTCTCCATTACACTGGCACAAGTTGTCACACTCTGTGTGGTTTCACCTGGGTCCTAGCTGACTTGTTAGGAGTGGTTCATTTCCTGCCAGGGAGTCAGCTATCATTTCTGGTCTTGTTGGTAAAATTAAGTTGTCCTCAGTTCTCAATGCCCTCTAAAAATAAAAACAGATTCTCCAATGGAGAGTGAGATCAACATAGGTTAAATGGGATACACATTGTCAATTTGGAGAGATTATGATGGGTGTAGCCCAAGATTAGTGGAAGTTTCTCATTGGAGACAGGCTTCTTTCAAAGTGCTTGATTGCCCTCCCCAGGCAAAAAATAAAACCTTAATTCTTGAAAATACCACATGCTGCTGACACAAAACATAGAGAGGCCTAGAGGGAACCTGAAAGGAAACCAGTCACCACATGGTTCGCCTGTAGAGTAATGTATAGCTCTCCATGAGCTGCCAGGGGAAATTGGCCAATAATGTTGAGAGAAAGCTGGGGACACTGTGACACAATAGCACCAGCATGACAAGGTGTACACACCTGTATGATAGTGGCACCCACCCTAGGTGGGTAACCAAGGGCTCTCTAATTGGAGGAAAGATCCACTCAGTTGCAAGAAACCCATAGCTGGAACTGGAATCCAAGCCAAAATCCTATGGAGACCAGAAATCTGGATTATTTTATTATTGTTTAATTATTTGTTTTATTTTATTTTATAGTCACACTGGAGATCAGACCCGGGGACTTTCTCATTCTAGGCAAGCACTCAATGAGCTACACCCTACACCCAGAGATATTTTAGATACAATACAAAAAGAACAACACATACAAGAAAAAAGTTTAAACTTTTACTTTGTAAAGGACCCAGTTAAGAGATTGGTAAAAAAAAAAAAAATCAGATTAGGAGAAAGTCTTCTGCAAAACACACTTTATTTTTTTCTTTTTTAGTAGCAAAGTTTTAGGTACCTTTTTTGTGTGTGTGTGTGTTTTTTTATTGTCCATAATGAGTTACAACATTTAGAAGGCAAACAATGAGTTGTTATCCCCGATTCCCTGCTGCTCTCCCCTCCCCCCTCCGCTGGATAACCTCCTCCATGGGTCGTCTGGATCAGTCCTTGTGACAGGGGACCATGGATAGCCTAGTATTCAGCCAGGTTCTCCTGGCCATGCCTCTGATAATCTCCCCCACCACGGTTCTCACAATCTTTCTGCCCCCTCTTCTGCATAGTTCCCTGAGTCGTGGTGAGTGAGTATTAATGCTGCTTTAATTTTGTGAGTTTAGGGGTCTTTGTGTCGAAAATCATTGGTATGGCATTTTCAACACTATTTGTTGTAGTGGTTTCTCCTCCCTCATTTCCCCATTCCCCCTTGTGCCCTCTACCCTCCTGTCTGTTACATGTCACATATGTCCTTTTACCCTTCCTCCACCTTCCTCACTCATTCTCTTATTACCAGCTCTTGCTCACCTTTTTAGCTTCTTAAGTCTTACCTATATTTGCCCTGTCCCCTTTATATACATACATATAGATATGTTGTGTAGCAGATTTTCTCTGAATTAAAGAGAGAAAGGGGGCTCAGGGGATTCAGAAAGTCATGGTAGCTAGAAATAAAGATCCCTTCCTGGGAGGGCAGAGCAGGAAAGAAATTCCAGAGACTCAGGAAGTCAGCAAGTCTGGGAAAAGGTTGCAAGACCCTGACCTAAGACTATATAAGGGGATGCAAGTGCTTGGAGGAGAGACTCTCCCATGGAGCTGCCTGCACATGGTGCAGTGTGCGGAGACTCTCCAACTGAGTGTGTTCCAGAGAAGCAGTTTCCATGAGTCCTCCCTCACCTATGCTGAGGTGGGCTTCTGGTGATGCAGCTGTGTTGGAGTTTGATTCATTTATTGCTCCTGTAAGCAGCCCCTCACCCTGATCTGTAAGTAATACCAATAAACTTATTGGTTCACCAAACTGGTTTTGGTGTCATCATCCTTTGGCTTGTCATCTGAACCCTATCTGGGAAGACTTGTATTTGCATCAACCCAGGAAAAGGCTTTCCTGTGACAAGATATTATAAGTAGGATCCACATATGAGAGTAAACATTCAGTTTGGGGCTGAGTTTTGGGTCATTTGGTTTAATATAGTTCTTGACAGATTCATCCATTTTCCTTTAAATTAGAGTTTTCATTATTAATGAATAAAATTTCATTATAAAACACATTTTTGATGGACTTGTATTCCAAGCAGTCAATGAATCTCTATATGTGAACAATGAGAAAACACACAACAAAGTGGAAATAGCTAAAAAAGCACCTCACCAAATGAATCTGTACAGGTCTCAAATAAGAATATGAATAGATGTTTATTATCAAGTGTCATTAGGGAATTAAAAATTAGATCATCAGTATGATGTTTTGGGGATCTCAGGAACCTTCCTGACCAACAAATTACTGGATGGTATCCCATCACTGGCACTGAAATTTTTCTACTAACAATCTATGTCTGCTGGGTGTGCCATTATCCAAAGAAGTAGGTTTCCATATGGCGTATTCTAAACCTCTTAAATTTTGATTATCCCTCCTTCCACCCCTCCTTTACTCAATCTCTTCCCCTGACCCCACTTAGGCTATTGCACCAAAATGAGATGATAAGACCATATTGCTGAAGACCACATATACTTGGGCTGCAGGTCACTGAGAGATCAAGCTGTAGCTGAGCCTCCTCCCTATTAGCCAGCTGACAGAAAGCTGGAAAAAGCTATGGCTGCATGCAGCCCTATGGGAGAGAAAAGTCATCAATGGTGGTGAACAGCAGAAGACCTTGCAAGCCTTAAGATGGGCCAGCCAGGCAAAATGTGCCAACTGAGGCAATAGTGGCACATCTATTGTTGGTAAAACCAATTGCGTTCTAATTGGATTATAGCCCCACTCAATGAGAGTGAAGACATGCCTGGTACTTAAGACCTAGTCAAAAGCCTATGGGGGGGGGGTCATGAGCCATAGGCTAGTAATGCCTACTGTTCTCTGGCTAAATGCATATATTATGCCCACCAAACTGCCTCATAAACCCCCTTTTAAATGTTCATACACATATAATAATGCTACTTTCACTCTTGTCTAGAGAAGCTTCTCTTCAGATGGTGGTGACCACTGGGATAACTCAAAGACATCACAGTGCTGAGAAGAAATGACAGTGGAGTGTTCAGCACTGGGCCATCTCTATCACATTTCCCAGAGGCTCAGGGCCTATTTTGGAAGAGGTAGTGGAAAGATTGTAAGAGCCAAAAGAAGGATAGGTCTGCTTAAAATGTAAACATTTTAAGACACAAAACAGTGCTGATATTCATGAAGTCACAGTGTCTGATAATAAAATGTGATGTTAAAATCCACTTGTATTAAAAATGCATGAAGCAATGTCACTGAAGGGGTGGAGGGTCGATGCTGAAGTGGAGTATTATGAAAGCTATTTGGATTCTCTAAAGACAAGCAATCATCATGCAAATGTAGTGGATAGCTGAGATAAGAGATTGCATGCTAGAACAATCCATGTAGTATGCATTAGAGCTGGAGACATCAATATGAATTTATATTTAACCTAATATAGATATATGGTCATGTGTAATATTATATATATACACATGTGGATTATGACACACATATAGTTCATTCCTCTTTCAATTGAAGTGGATTTCTGAAAAATATTTTATTTCCAAGCAGAGAGAGGGTGGCAGGCAGAGAGAAAATAGGCACATCAGGGCCTCCAGCCACTGCAAGCAAACTCCAGGTGCATGTGCCACTTTGTGCATCTAGCTTTACATGAGTACTGGGGAATTGAACCTGGGTCATTAGGCTCTGCAGGCAAGCACTTTAACCACTGGGATATCTCTTCAACCTGAAATGGATTTTTGAGGGACAACACCCCCCACACCAAAGTACCCAGATATTTTATATTAACCTCTAATCAAAACAATCTGGGATCCTTGGAGAATTCATTGATTCTAGAGTTGAGGCAGGAAATAAACAAGATGAATCTGGGGTATACAGTAAAGGCAGAAAGCAAGATAAAATTGCTCACAAAGTAAAACAAGAAGAGAAAGCAGCATTAAAAATTTTACTCACTATAATGTGAGTGTGTCAAAGAAATGCTGGAGCTAACTGGAAGAATGCCCAGTGGCCAATGCTGAAACATTAGCCTGTACTGATATGGACAAATGACTGAATAAATATTTGAGACTAATAAACAAACTTTTTCCATATAAGAATTCCAAATCGTTTATGTAGATATCTCTATCCAAGGAGTAGAGCATAGCTAGCCACTACGTAAGTCTATACAGGACACTTTTGTCCAAAGACTGCAACATGAAAAGGAAAGTCACTTGTTAGGGAAGAAACCTGACATGTACTTCACTTGGCTTAACCAGTACCTGGAGGTTCAACCTTGAAAATGAAGTCATGGTGATTCAGAGCACTTGTGATTCACATGGTTAAAACTAGCACGTTTCTGGCCAGAGAGATGGCTGGATAGTTAAGGGCACTTTCTTGCAAAGCCTGATGGCCTGGATTGGATTCCCCAGTACACACATAAAGCCAGATCCACAAAGTGGTACGTGCATCTGCAGTTCATTTGAAGCATCTGGAGGCTGCTCTGTTTAACAGAGTATTCTCTGTTTAAAAGACAAAAACAAAAAATAACCAGCATGTTGTTCTTTCTGGAATTTTACAATCCTGTCTAGCCATGAAGCAAATTCTAATTTCAGGAAACTCTCAGAATGTTGTTTTTCAAAACTTTCAATGTCTTCAGGAACAAGAAAGTTGGAGAAACTGCCTTGGCCAAGAGAAGGCTGAGCAGAGGTGCAACTAAGTCTCACACAGGGTCAGGGAAAGGGCATTGTGTCATCAAGGAATTCTTAATGAAGTGTCGATCTTAACTCATACCACACCAGTGCATTGTGCCATACAATGTCAAATGTGTCATACTTGTGTAATATAATATAGGAGGGAAATTGGGGGTGATTTATTTGGTAACTGTGTACAGTCTTCAAAATGCATGGCTCAATCTGAAACTATTCCCAGAGTAAAGTTTTTAAATTGTTATAAGGACTATGAAAACAGATTCTTGCCCTGGTTGTATAGGATAATTGTGCACTTGTCAATCAATATACCATCAGTGAGATGACCAACCCGAAATGTATATTTCCTATAGCACAGCTTCTAAAAATTAGTCAAGTGACACATGAAGGTGACACACTAGTTAGCAATTAAAACACAATTAATGCTTTTCAACAAGAATTGTGTTTCAATAATTTTCAAGACTGATAGATACATCAAGATTGTAATTCACTCTTGCTATACATATATATTATGATAGACTAAATGTGCTCTCTATCATATGCATATGTATCTTATTTTATATATTTGGCTATTTCAGATCTCCTTTTTAGTTTATGTGTGTGCGTGTATGTTTGCATGTGTTCTTGTGTGTGAGTCATGGTGTGTATGGTTGCATGTGCATGTGTGTATGCATGCACGTAGAGATCAGAGGTTGTCAGGTGTCTCTGTTGATCACTCTCCATTTTATTTACTGAGGCAGAGTCTCTCAGTGGACTCCAGAGCTCACCAACTTGGCTAATGTAGCTAGCCAGCTTGGCCCAGGTATCCATCCCCTGCCTCTGCCTCATGAGTGCTGTGATTGCAGGCATACTGCCAGGCCTGCCTGGCATTTCCATGAGTGCTGTGGCACCAAACTCCACTCCTCATGCTTACATGGCACACATTTTATCCACTGGGACATTTCCCAAGATCCTTGTTTCATTTCTGAGTCATGGTCTCACACTATAGCCCAGGCTGTCTTGAAACTTACAATAGACACTATGTAAATTCATGAAAATCTGGTCTTGCAACCCCCCAATACACACAGAGAGAGAGAGAGAGAGAGAGAGAGAGAGAGAGAGAGAGAGAGAGAGAGAGAGAGAGAGAGAGAGAGAGAGAGAGAGAGAGAGATTCTGGGATTAGAGTTGAAAACCACCACACCCAGCTCAGACTGGTTTCTAACATTGCAATTTCTCTAACAGTGTTTCCCAAACTGTGGTGTGCATGGCAATCCTTGGGAAGTTAGGAGTGGTTGAGGGCCTTCCCCAAGGAAATTCTGAATCCATAGATCTGAAAGAGACCCAAGGATCTTCATTGTAACAAGGGCCTTCTGTCCATGCTTCTGACACATCTACTCCTTGAACTTGAAGAAACTAATCACAGTAAATGGGGACCAATCTCTTTTGCAATGATACATGTTATCCATAGAAACAGCTCCCTGCCAGTTGATATTAATTGTTGCTGCTAATAATTGCCTAATAAGTACTCCTTTATGGTCAGCTTGCTGTACAAAAATCGAACTTTATGTAATTTCTTAGACACTGAGAAACAGAATAAGGGTCTGATGGATATTTTTCTCAAGTAGTATAGATGACCATCAATTCTTAATAAGCTACTGAAATTCTCTCTTGACTTCAGTGCCCTTTATTACTAGCAGGTTTTAGAAAGACTGTTGTGAAGGTTGGAAACATGAATAAAGTATTTAAAGATATATGGGTATATTCATTTCTTCCTATCTGTTGTGCATCAACTCTGTATTTTTTATTGAAGTCAGCTGAAGAAGACAGAGTTATTTTATCAACCTTGGAAACACTGATGCACAGGGGAATGCTCCATTGGGGCCACAAGCACTGTACCAAAGCTAAATAAATTTTCCCCTAGCCATGGGGAAAAATAAAGAATGCCCCACCCCACAAGAGCTAAGATTCCAGTGTGAGCAGACACCTTCTCTAACTCTTCTGAGTAGCATACCGCCCTAGGTTCCCTTCACCCCATTGCAGATCTTTAAAGCACTGTATCATGGGAGCTTGTCAGAATCATATTTTTATCTCTCCTTGAGGGTGGAATTATGCTGAAACATCTGAGTATCCACAGATGGCACAAATACCCAATGGGAAAGCAATATCCTAATAATGTATCAAAAACGTAACCTTCTGAAAAAGTAGAGTTCACTTATTCAAGCTTTTAGAAAAATTCCTAGTGCATCTGGTGGCATTAGATCCATAAACGGAACTCAACCTGGACGCCACCATCCCAGACCCCACCACACACCACATTACTCAACCTGCCTGTTTCTGGTTCATTGTGGCTCCAGTAGGGAGGGATCCTTGGTAAGTGGTGATTCTTAAATCTATTTGCTGACCGACTTGATGTTCTTATAAGCATTAAATGTCTATATCTAAAGCATAAGTTTAGTATAAAGGATATGTGGGCTATAGGATAGATTTGAAGACATCGTCACACTTCATAAAGATTCTGAATGGAACCTTCATAATTGAAGTGATGTTTGTAAAACTATATACCATATGGATTTGTTCAAAACTTTAAAAACACTTTCTTTCCCTTCCTTTCTAAACTCTGACTGGTAAAGGTTGGAGAAGGAAACATGGTGATTTGAGGGAGCTTATCATTCTCGAGCTCCTCAATTCTGCTCAATGCACTTGGATCAGGAAAGGAAACTGCTCATTCCTGGTGCCCACCAAGCAAGTGACAGAGAATTCTGTCACCACGGCATCTTCATGTGTCATTCTCAGCCACCCATAGCTGTTGGAGCTGAGCAATGTTCTTTCTTTGATACACGTTTGTTAGAAAAATAAAGGATACCACTTAGACCTGAGATTCTCATGGTAAATAGAACAGAGTGTATTCTCTTAGGCATCAAATGAAATATTGGTTTTAAAATTAGATGACTCTGATTCTTCATCGTTTAAAGCTCTGGTACATAGAGAGAGAGAAAATAAAGAAGAAATCTTGAATGATTGAGAATAAGAAGACCGTAAAATTTGTTCTAGGGTGTAGATTCTCTCTTCCTAGTAACACAGCATGGAACATCCATAAAACTCAAGCAGCTAGGACTTCTCATACACTGTGTGAACACAATGAAATGGATGAATGATGTAGAATCAGACAAAATGAGACATGAATATTGCCCTCCTGGTGAAAGATATTTTAGATTTGGGAAGGAACTTCAATTCCCTTACTCAAGAAAAGGAAGATTAAAATAGCTCACACAATATATCTTCAAAAAAACCATAGGCCAATAGGCCACATAGAAAGATCAGTTGTGCAGTGCTTATTGCAATTGTTCAAAAAGGGAGATACCATTACATTTTTAACAAATAAAAATGAACACCCAGAATGGGTGATTCTCTTCTAGTTGCCTGATGTGATTTTTACAGATCCTTCTCTTCCATATCCCCAAGTCCTTAGTATGAATTAGTGCTGTTGTATTCTTTCTGTTTTAATTATTAACTAATTAATTAATTTGCAAGGAGAAAGAAAGAATGGGCATTCCAGGGCCTCTTGCCACTGCAAAGGACCTCCAGATGTTGTGCCCCCATGTGCACTGGCTTTACGTAGGTATTGGGGAATCAAACATGAGCCAAAAGGCTTTGCAAGCAAGCTCCTTTAAATGATTTACCCCCTCATTCTTTTTTAAAAATCTCTTCGAACACTTTTCGTTTTCTAAGTTAAACTTCATAAAGATGCTGATATTCCATCATTTGAGGCCTATAAAAATTGTTATTTTTATAAAGCCCAGCCAAAAATCTCTCCATTGGGTTAAAAAAAAAGTCATTGTTCATTTTTGAGGTGTTTTAGATAAACTTCTTAAGCAAATTATTTTCAGCAGGCTGAAATCATATCATTTTGTTAGCTCAGCCACTGAAAGAAACATCCCTATGATACAGAATTTTGCTTATTAAAAAAATCTCTACTATAAGTTTCACATTAAACACCTGTGATCCTCATCTATGCATCACAGTAAAAGTGTTATAGAAAATTATGTGCTAAGTAATGAGGGATTTTTAATGGCATGGTTTTTTTTTTCCTACATATAATCCAAAACTGCTGTTTTTATCATCTATGTAATCACGGAACTGCAAAAGCATGGTTATGGAAAATAAAAACCTCCTAGGCAACAATCTCATGCAATACAAAAATAATCTAATGCTGGCAAGAATAGTCTCTTGGAAATTGTGGCTCATTTGTTTGGAGTTCTACTGTTATTAGCTTCTGGTGATCGGGGAGCAAGAAATGTAAAGTATGCCATGGGGTATCATTAAGAACACACTAGACACTGATAACCCAGTTAGCTGACTAGTCACACGGCTCCGTTTGGATTAAAAGTAAACAAATACGCAAAAACAGAGCGAAAATTTAAAACGATTGCTCAAGGGCATGAAACACCCCAAAACCCTGGCAGGTCTCTAATACCCCTAAAAAGAGTATTCAGTATTCAATGTCCCAAACAAGCAACAAATACTAAATGTGCTTAAAGCGGCCTAGGGAAATGAAGACAAATTCTTAGCTGCAACTTGGCAATGTTTATGAGAGGTTGGGAACATCTGGTGGCTCATAATACTCGTGGCTTTCAATCTATGATGCGTCTTTCTGCAAGGGCAGAGCCTCCATTGTCCCTCCTGATCTGAGAACTCGGTCTGATCTGGAACCTTCTATGCATTCCCGAAGCTTCCCTTGTTGTCACTTAAAATCACAGGACTAAGCTGTGAACCTTAAATAAACTCAATAATCATTGCATCCACATGGAAAAGTTTTCTGAGCTCTTGCTGATCTTCAAAGACCTTGGAGTGGTGTGTCTAGGACAAACCTGAAGAAGAGTGGGGTCCCTTACTGGCACATAAGACAGATCTAAGGATACCAACATTCCCTTTCTATCCATGGCAATGTTACCATTGAGTAAACCATTTGAAGGGGTACAGTGTACTTGCTTTCTGTCCTTGCCCTCTCCTGTGGCTCCCCATATTTGAGAACACAGCTAAAGGATTTCTCAGGGTGAGGGTTGAGGGTGAGCTATGAAGGAATTGACCTTACCAACATTTTTAGACATGACTTACCTGATACACAAAGGCTAGATAATCAGGTTATATTTATTTGCATTTGATGAGAATTTTACCTGAATTTATTGATTAGGGAGTGATTCATACCTTCTTTTTTTTTCTACACAGTATTTCCTGTTACAAAAAAATAATAGCAACAGCTCTCAAATAATATATAATGAAACCAGGTATTTGTTAAAATGTATGGGGTAGTTTCAATGAAATAATGTGTTGCAATGAAACAGCTCTCTTTGTACAAAAATAGTCATTGTTTGTTTGTGTTTATATTTTTTCATGGCAGTGTCTCACTCTAGCCCAGGCTGACCTGGAACTCACTTTATACTCCCAGACTGGCCTTGAACTCACAAAAATCCTTCTGCCTCTGCCTCTTGAGTGCTAGGATTAAAGGCGTGCATCACCATGTCCAGCCCAAATATAACCATTCAAAAACAAAGCTTTCCAGAGTTCTTTTCAGCACATTATTCTTCAAACCTATTTACTAAATTCCACGCCCAGGCTTCAGTCATAGACAGGAGTAGTCACCAGACAATTTCTGTCTCCCTAAGACACAGAGATGAAACAGTCATCCTGTATATGACACCACATTCTTTCTTCCCTATACTCAGGCCACTTCCTTCCAAATGACCAGCTGGCCAAAAGGCTCCCCACCTTCTTCATGACCTCACTCAGGTGTCACTTTGGCCACACCTTACCTGACCTCTCTGAAAATTACAACTTCACCCCTATGCCCAGGTTCCTACCAGGCTCCCCTGATTCCTCCTAATAGAACCTTTATCATTGGTGTTATATAGTTCATTCATTTACTTTATTCATGAAAGATCTGTCTACACAGAAGGACCTCTATCCCTTTGTTGCTTTAGGTAGGAACTAAGCTATTAAGATGCTGTAGGCTGTAAATAAAGACTTGCCAAGTATCCCAAGAAGACGTGTATGGCTGAAAGGCTGCTTTGCAGTCATCTCTGAAGACACTTCACTTGAAAGGAAATAATTTATGCATCAAAGAAAATGCATCAGAAAAGATTTCTGCAGAGCAAAATCAAATGTGTTCAAATGAATAGTCACAGTAAATTTGATATGTTGGTTTGGGCTACGAAGCAAGGGCCATCTGGGGGGAGGAGCAGAGACAGTTTCACAAGTGTTCTTCACAGCTTGAAGAGCAGGATCAGAATGAGGACATGTGGCCTGGTACCTGTAAGTACGCCTGACCTCAGATTTTCAGTTCCTTCAGAGGTACCTCCAGTGCTTGATTAGTCTTGGCAATGGAAACCCAGGGAAAGCTTTGAGGGACTCTACTGTCAACAGCTTCCTGTTTTTAAGGTAGAAGTCCTACAGGAGAGCTAGAAGGTTCTTCCTGGAACTGGTGAGCCCTTTTTCCAGTGCCCTGCATTATGGGCTCTCAGGGACACCAGCACTGGATCAGGGGGACTCTCCAGAGCCTAACTGAGCTTTCCCTTGACACAGGTTGTGTGTGTACTGCATGACCCCAGCCGCCTGCTGAGGTTCCTTTGACATGTTCTAGAAATATTTATAGTTTGTTGAGTTATAGCTCTGGCAGGAAAGGACTGAATACAATTTGTGATGGCAGTCCACACTAACTCTGTCACCTCCAGCACTCCCATCACCCAGGAAGTCAAGAGCAGTCTCTGTTCTGTCTTGTGTGGAGCAGCTGGGGACACAGCATGGCTCCCTCTCTGCTGTCCATTTCCTTGGTTGTAGCCTTCATCCCCCATAGTAGGTCCCGTCTACTGAATCCTGTGACAGTTTATTGCCCTGTTGTTTGGTGAACACTGTGGGGGAGGGGAGGTTACTGTCTTAATGACTGAGATATCAACTTAGGTCTTCAACTCTCAGATATTTCATTCCATTTTAATCTTATGGAGGTAAGAAAAAGCAGACAGTCCCATCTTCCAGTTCACGGGTTCTGGGCTCACCCACGTCTGCCTCTGAGTACCTCCTTTGCCGCTTTTTAGGCACAGATGGCAGTTAGTAAACCCCTCCTTCAGTGCCCCAGCTTCCTTGACTATGAAATCAGCAACATTAGTACTCAGGGATGTCATGAGAATTACATAAATCTATACACACAAGGACTAAGACTGTATCTGATGCAAAACCCACAAATGTTCATAGTTATAATGATTGCTTGTTATACATTATACTGAGAAAAAAATAATTTAAGTCTTTTTTTTTAAATTTGAATGTTTGGTAATTGTGGTAGTTTGAATAATGTCCCCCAAAAGATTAAGGATTTATTAAAATTATTGTCTCCAGGCTTCTGGCTGGAGGAAGTGCCACTTTGGCCTAGCCTCCGGTGGACCGACCCTTTCTAATTTGGATGTAAAATAGTAAGGATAGATATGCAAAAGAAGAGCCAGAACCCTGGTCTGGAGATCTGCATTTTGTGAATCACAGTGTGTTACAGTGTGCTTGCTTGGTGCTGGTGCTGGGCTTCTGTCTCTGTCTCTGCTTGGATCTGTGAAAAGGGGCCAGCCTTTTCCCCTTTAACTTCCCCTGGGTCTGATACCTCAATAAATACTTTTCCTCCCCATAATCGTGCGTGCTTTGGAGATTCATCCCAGCGGCGTGTGGCTGACTATGACAGTAATCTTACAGTGTTTCATAGCATCCAAGGTCCTAACCAAGTACTAGAGCCTATGAGATCAGGAAATAATGAAGGATGATTATATCCACAAGTCCAATTCCATTCTCACCTTTTAAAAGAAGTAATTAGCAGGCTTATGTTTATTTCTCCGTTTTTCTCTCCTTGACTCTATTGCTTCATGTGACAGCCTGCAGTGCAACTGCCAAGAAAAAGAAGGAACCTGGAAAGAGATGGAACACTGTGCCACTGCCTGGCATTCCGAAGCCTTTGCGATTTGCTGTGTGTTCAGTGGGCTCAGGTCCAGGAGCTGGTGAATGAGCCCCATACACAGGTCTACTTTAGACTTCTTAAAAATATATATTCTTCCCTTTTGAATTAATCTTTGGGGCTGGAACACAAAGAATGCTTTTCAATGCAACATCTTTATACTTAAGTATCATTACACTTTGATCTTACTTCTCCACTATCTTCTCTTGCTCTCTCCTCTTCTTGCTTGTCCTCTTTCCCTTCCATTCTCTTCCCTTCCCTTTCCCTCCTCTTTCCCCTCCCCACCCTTCCTCTCTCCTCTCCTCTCTTCTCTTCTCAAAGCCCCCCTTCTGCTTTTATGACACACATTTTCTATAACCCTGTCTATTCCCCTTCCTTTAAACTTCCTCCACTCCAGGCCCTTTCTACTTGCACACACACACACACACACACACACACACACACACACACACAAGTCTAGAGTCTACTTTTGAGAGAATATGTGGTATCTGTCTTTCTGAGTCTGGCTTGTTTTGATTACTACATGACCTCCAGTTCTATTCATTTTCTGCAAATGTCATAATCTCATTTTTCTTTATCCATTTATTAGTTGATGGATATCTAGGCTGGTTCCATTGCTTATCTACTGTTAACAGTGTATCAATAACATGGATCTGGGCTGGAGAGATGGCTCAGCAGTTAAGGCACTTACCTCCAGTGCCTAAGGCCCTTGGTTCAATTCCCCAGGTCCCACATAGGCCAGACCCACAAGGTGGTGCCGTGGTGTTCTCTCTCTCTCTCTCTCTCTCTCTCTCTCTCTCTCTCTCTCTCTCTCTCTCTCTCTCTCTCTCTCTCTCTCTCTCTTCTCTCCTCTCCTTGAAAATGAATAAATAAAATATTTTTTAAAAATAACATAGATCTGCAAGTATCTCTGTGGTATGGTCATCAAAAATCCAGGTGCACCCAGAGAAGCACAGAAAAATCATATAGGAGTTCTTATTTTAGGTTTTGAGGGATTTATATACTGACATCTATAGTGACTTCACAAGTTTCCACCCCCACCAACAGCCAATAAGGGTTTCTCTTTCCCTACTTGTTGACCAGTCTTTTTTGTCATTTGTTTTCCTGATGGCCATTCTGACTAAGGTGAGAAGGAATCTCAAATCAGTTTTGCATTGTCCTGTTAGCTAAGGATGTTGAATGCATTTTCATGTATTTATTGGCTACTTCTTTCTTTGAGGGCTGTCTATTCATCTCATTAGCCCATTTATTGATGGTATGACTTTTTTTGGTATTTAAGTTTTTGCATTCTTTGTATATTCTGGATATTAATCTTCGGTCAAGTGAGGTCACTGGTTTTCTCTCATGCAGGAGGCTGTCCCTTCTCACTGCTGTACTGTCTCCTTTGCTGGACAGATGCTTGTTAATTCTGCACAGTCCCATTTATCAATTCTTGGTTCTTTCATTTTACATTTTACTTTTTTGTAGTTAAAAATCTGAGCAGGGTTAGTTAAAATGGTGCTAGTGAGTCTATTTGGGAAATTTTAATAACTAGTTTCATCAGTAGAACCAGGCTTTGGCTTAAATGATGGTGGGGACTTGGTATAGAATTCAGGTAAATCAACAGTACAGAGGTCTGCTTCCCTCTGGAGCAGCAAGTCTCCACACTCTGAGTTGATTGCTTTGCATGACACTTGGTCCCCCTTTCCTCCAGGGTAAGACAACTGTGACTGGCAAATAGGTGTGGTCATGTGATCAAGTTCTCATTAATGAAATATCAGCATAGGTAGTTATTATTTTTCTTTCATTACTTTTAAAAATTTTTTTAAATTTTTAAATTTTTTAATTTTTATATCTTTATTATGAATATGTATATACACTGTATGATCAAATCTTGAGAAGGTGTCCCCGTTTCCCTCCTCTCTGTCCCCTGCCCACTGGGTGCTTCCTCGGTACGCATACTGGATCTGCCCATAGGTTAGGGGGTTATGAACTGCACCAGAGGTAGCCAGTTTTCCCTTTTATTATTTTCCCCTTGTGTACTGTTGCTGGGGGGGGGCAATGTCTCTGTATATCCTCCACCACCATGGCTCTTACAATGTTTCCATGCCCTCTTCCTCTCAGTTCCCTGAGTCATAGTGGCTGAGTTTTAAGTCAGCTTTATTTTTGAGATCTTAAGTATATCTGGGCATTTGCCCTGGGTTGTGTTGGGTATCATTGGTGTCTGTCTCCACTGACCTTTCTTGGGTTATCAGACTTGCTATGGTGATTGGCCTCCTGTTTGTCTTATCACTTTCTCATAGGTTTCATTTGGGCCCTGTGTGAAGGCTAGGTATGGTTTGTCTCCTTCCATGATGTCTGCCATCTTCCAATGTCATGTTGGTGGAATTGAGTTGTCCCCAGCTCTCTCAATGCCTTCTGAAAAATACAAACAGGATCTCCATCAGAGAGTGAGATCAATATAGGTTGAATGAGACAATATTGGTATTTTGGCTAGCTCCTAATGGGTGTAGCTTCTCTGCAGCTCTCTGGTAGTAGGAATTTCCCCTAGGAGGCCGAGTTCTTGGTCCCCATAGGATTTTGCCATGGACCCCAGCTCCAGTTAAGGGTTCCTGTCATTAAACAGATCTCTTAGCCAATCGGTAAGCCATTGATTACCCTTCTCGGTTTAGTGCCACTATTGCACAGATGAGCACTTCTTGACTTGCTGGTCTCTTCCATATAGAAGTGTGTTCAGCATTCTTGTGACAACTGTCTATATTGTTCATAGTGGTCTCTGATTTCTCCAAATATTATTGACCAATTTCCCCTGGATGCTCATGCAACACCTTCCAGTGCTACACATGCTACTGGGAGCAGGTTACCATTCTAGATCTAGCAGGATCTCTTGATGTTGTTTGATGACACTCTGTGATTTCTTCAGCAATAGGGTCTTACCTTAGCCCTGGGGCAGGTATTCAAGAGCTTTGACAGAAGTCTGTCTCATTTGGGGGACCTCTTGGGTCTCTTTGATCAACAGCTCAGTATGGGAAGGAACCAATAACTGGGACAGGGAGATGCAGGCCTGAGCAGTTATTATTGGGTTTAGGCTTCCTCCCATTCTATTCATGGCCCCTCGTACCAGGTGGTGCCCTCATTATGATGGCTTTTTAGTATGTCTTTAGGTTGGCTATGGTAATATCACTTGACGTGCTTCTTTTACTAAGGATGGCTTTGGATATAAGAGGCCTTTTGCCATTCCAAATAAATTTGGAGATTATTTTTTCTATGTATACAAAGAATGAAGCTGGTATTTTTATTGGTATTGCATTGAATCTGTGTCATGGTTTGATTCAGGTGTCCCTCACAAACAAATGAATGTGTTCTGAATGATCAATCCCCAGCTGATGGCAGTTCAGGAATTAGAACCTCGATGGAGCTGTGCTGTTGGGATTGGGTTTATGGGGGTTATAAGCCAGCTTCCCCTTGCCAGTGTTTGGCACACCTTCCTACCATTGTTTGTAGTGTTGTGGCAGAGGTGATGTCCACCCCTCTGCTCATGCGATCATTTTCCCTGCCTGGATGGAGTCTCCCCTTGTGTCTGTAAGCCAAAATAACACTTTTCTCCACAAGCCACTTTTTCTTGGGTTCTTTCTGCGCAACAACTAGAATGCAGATGACAACAATCTGTGTATAGCTTTTGGAAGTATTGCTGTTTTTATGATATTAATTCTACTTCGCCTGGAGCATGGGAGATCTTTCCATCTTTTCACATCATCCTCAATTTCTTTCTTGAGCATTTTTATGTTTTCTTTATACAAGTCTTTCATCTCCTTGGGTAGTGTTAGTCCAAGGTATTTGATTTTATTTGTGCTATTGAAAATGGAACTATTTCACTAATTGCTCTTTCTGTATGTATGTCATTTTCATACAGGAAGGCTACTGATTTTTGTATGTTAATTTTGTATCCTGCCACTTTGTTGAAGGAATTAATCACCTTCAAGTGTTTACTGATATTATGCTTCAGGTCTGTTAAGTATAGGATCATGTCATCTAGTGCTTATGTCACTTCTGAGTAGGGGGCTTTTTAGAGAGCAGCTGGGCCTCCATGAAATCCTTCTGTTCCACTGCAGGACCAGCATATCTGTATCAGAATCACCCTGTGGAGGAAATCTGTCCAGTAACCAAGCACCCATGCTGGACCACATGTGGAGGAGAAAATCCTGCTGTCTTTGAATCTTGCGGTTGTGGCGTATTTTAACTATTATTTACAATTTATTATTTAAATTATAATCTTGGATTATAATTTGTCTTCCTTTGTCTACACCTCTATGAAGCAAACAAATATATACAGGTTACATAAAATATTACGTGTTTTTAGTAATTTGTTCTTTGTGAGATTATTGTGTCAAAGACTAGCTAAAAATATTATGGCATTGTTCATGAAGGAGAGGCCATATATAAAGATAGGGCTAAATAACAAGAGAGAAGACATTACCAGCATTCTGAAAAAGTAGCTGAAGGTGTCCTATATACTTGACAACTTTCCAGAACCAGATGTGACAAAAATGACAAACTATAAGGCAAAATTCTGTCCTTTCCATGTATGTGGACAGACATAGTGATGTTGTAACAGAAAGCAAAGGGTTCTTCTCTTGATAAATGCAGTGTCAGTAAGTATGACCAGAAGATAAAAGAATTGAGAAAAGTTTATTTTTTGTAATGGGTAAGGAGACCACTAAAGTTATTCCAAAATAATGTCCTCCTCAAACAAAGGAAACATGGGAGTTTTATTTGGGGAATCTATACATATTCATATCAGAAAACTTTTTATGGATTGGTAGTTCCTGGAACACATCCAGTTTAAGATGGACACTACTGAGCATGCTCACTTCAAGGTCATAGTTTAATTAGGAAAGATGACAGATACAGTAGGCATGCTTAATTTATGATTATGGACACATGTTTGAAAGAGTATAAAATGCCAGATGCCACTTATGACCCACTCAGGTGACATCAGAATGATGGAAATTCATATTAATTCTGGGCTTTAGTTTTATTTCCATCCCCCACATATATACTTTTAGCAAAAACAAAAGAAAAGGATACTTTGAAAGTATGTCAACATAGGAGCTAGTCTTAAGGGTGCCTGCGTCACCTACCTGCTAATTACTTTTCTCTCAGCCTAACTGGAGAAATGATTTGATGGGTATTTGCTATTCTGGGGGTCATGTTTGGGGAGTTCCAGCCTATGTATTGAGCACCTAAGTGCTAGTTAATATACATAATGCATTAATCCCAGGGGTCAATGCTTGACCAATGCTTACCGCTGGGCTTCCCATGGAGGAAGGTGAAGTTCACATCTGGTACTCAAGCTCAGGGTCCCCATGGTCAAAGGACCCATTGGACAAAGTGATGGCTGAATTTCTCATACTTATACCTGCTTCCAGAAGAGATTTGGCCTATTGGACTCATCTGAACTGGGTTGCTTTCTAACATTCTGTTATGTGATCATCCCAGATCTAAACAGCCACTTCAGTTTAGTAGAGCACCAGGTATTAAATCCTTCCATGTAATGGTCAGTAGATATTTCCCAGTGCATATTTTGACTTTTTTCCTTTAAGATAAAGAATCTTCCCTCTTCATTCTTCTTAGGGAGATTCAAGTTCACCAGAACAGCATAGACCTCCACTTCTTCAGCAGCTATGACTGAAGGGGACTTTGAGTCATTTCAGCAAGGTGGGATAGAAGAGCCCCTTTTCTGTCTCTCTTCCTTCCCTCATCAATGAGAAGCCATTGGCTTTACTCCAAGATTTTAGCTCTTGATTCAGATTGATTTCTGATATGAAACCCTGAAGCACCAAATCTTCCTTCTCTACACAAATTCTTCAATGATTACTGAGGAATCCAGACTAGAAACAAATAAGATTGGTATTTATCCATTTCTTTTTGTTGTAGGACTCCAGTTGTTGCATTCAGGGATCACTCAGGCACCAGCTTGTCCTCCCATAGTGGAGAGGATGATCCCAAAGGATCTGTTTACTCAATTCATTCCTAAGCCAAGCAGAAAGAATGAAGGCACTCCTGTGCTATCCTGTTTTGAAACTGCATTCTTGTTTTATACCTCACAATGAACCCTTTCCATCCCGATGTGCAATAGCTGCAGTTGCTCAAATCAAAGAAGGAAACTTTGATTTGATAGTAAAGACTACACCTGTATGGTGCTGGGAGCTTGGGATCCAAGGAGGCAGAAGGTTCCCAAGCTCGAGATCAGCCTGAATTACAGACACTGAGAGTGGAAAGTCACCAATCACTGGACAGCTTATTTCACCTCTAGAGTACATTAGCAATAAGCATAATATTTATTACCTCATACATCATAGTTCCAGGATAAATGCTCTCAAATAGAAAAACTAGGATAACATAATTTAAAAAGGACCCAATTTCAGTTTCAAATCCATGTGTCTGCCCATTTTTGTCTTTATCAAAATAAACCTGATATTTACTTCTGAAACTTTTCCACATTTAGTTCAGAGCCTTTTATTTCTAAAACTTTTTCCCATCTGGTTCTCATTGAGAACTCACAGGTCCGAATGTGTTCATCATCCCTCTCAGATCCCATGATAACCTGAAAAGAGATAATAAAAGAAGAATGTAAACATTTGGTTTTTAGATATGGTTTATAAAAGTTGTTTTGAGCTGGGCATGGTGACACTTGCCTGTAATCCCAGCACTTTGAAAGCTGAGGAAAAAAAAAAATTAAAGCCAAGCTATGAGGGAGAACCTGGATCCAAATCAAATTGTTTTGAAATATTCACGTTAATGTGGAAATTCCAGAACCCTTTTAGAATGATCAGTTTGTTGTTGTTCAAGTTCAGGATCACCTGTGTAGTTTGCCCACAATGGCAGTGGATGCCTGGAAAACATCAGCCAAACTTTTGATTAAATCCAGAGCCCCAGTCTTATGATGGAAGATTTTGTTGATATGTGATTCACATATTTCGTTGATGTGCATGTGATTCAGGGCTTATTTTGTGATTATCTAGAGGGAAAGGAAAAACATTCGTGCATTAATCAGGTTTTCAAATAAATATTTATGAACTCAAACGATTTCTAATGCATTCTGAAGTTCCCCACTGCTCCTCCAGCAAATGGAAAGCAGCATCCGTGTACGGTCTCGCTTCAGATGTAAGTCAGCATCTGTGCATGGTCTCCTTTTAAAGCTACAGGAAATCAATGCATAGGTAACATTCCTTCAAGGTAAGGAACAGAACCACAATGCATCACAGCAGAAGTGAACACAATGGCCGCTTAAAGAGGAAAGTCTTTCACTGAAAAACTACTGAATTGGAGTGTGAGATAGTTTATTTTTCTACATTGCATTCTACAATATGTACTCTTTCTGGAGTATACCATCACACCCACCTTTTATGTGTGTGCTGTGGATCTGAACTCAAGTCCAAATGCTTGAGTGGCAAGCACATTACTCACCTAGCCACCCCCACCCAGCCTCTGACTTTTCAGATTTTAACTAGTCAATAACAGAAGAAAGCCAAATAAACCAAAGATGGCTGACCTTTAGTAGTCAGAGAGGAACTCAGTGTGAGTACATGACAGTGTGCAGTGGTTCCAAACACAGCTGGGGCTAAGTAGTTACCTCCCACAATGAGCTGTTGATAAGAGTGACCCACATGGTCCCTAAAAAAGACAAACTTTTGTCACAGCCCTTGAATACCCACCTCAGGCAAAAGATAAGACCCTTTTGCTAAAGATTCCAGACTGATGTCACACAACACTGAGAGACCCTGCTGAATCCAGAAATGAAATCAGCTCCCAGATGGGCAGCCTGGGTAATGCCGGAAGGTGTTGTACGAGCTGCCAGGGGAACCAGACCAATGATATCCCGAGAGAGCAGGAGGCATCTTCAAGTTACACCCACCGATGAACTGAGAGTGCAGAACACAATGCTGTATGGCACAGACAAGCAAGTCAAGAAGTGTCCATCTGTGCAATAGTGGCGCCCAACCTAGGTGGGTAATCAATAACTGGCTAATTGGCTATGAGATCTGCTCAAAGGCAGGGAACCCCTGACTGGTAAGGGGACCCAAGGCAACCTTGAAGAGGGACCAAGAACCCCATCTACATGGGAAAGTGCTCACTAACCATAGGTCCTCAGAAAGGCTTCACCTGCCAACGCTCACCAACCTAACAATATTTGTCTCGGTTGACCAATAATGATCTCACTCTCTGCTGGAGATTCTTTGAATTTCTCAGAAAGCAACGTGAACTGGGGACAACCGAACTCCACCAAAGGGACATGACTTGACGGGGGAGACCATTCACCTCAAACTCACCATTTAGAGCCCTAATGCAACCTCTAAGGAACTGAGATGGTGAGCAAAAGAGCTACTCCCACAGCAAGGCAGATAACCTGGGGAAGGACAATAGAGAGAGGCACCAAGGGTGCCCAAAATTGTCCAAAATATAAATCTACAGACTCTTAAAAACGTAATAACGATGCAAAACATAAACTCACCCACTATGACTCAGGGAAATTTGCAGATGAGGGGGCGGAAGAAATGTAAGAGTCATGGGGGGAGAATAATTAATGCATAAGAGAGAATGTCATCATGGATTCAATGGCTTTATCTAAGAACCTATGATATGGAGCATATTGTTGTGTTAATATATGTAATTTTTTAAATATATATTTATTGTCCATAATGAGTTACATTATTTAGTGGGCAAACCATGCGTTGTTATCCCGAATTCCCCAATTCCCCCCCTCCCCATCCCTGATCAGTTGTATATCCTCCTCCGTGGGCTCTCTGTATTAGTCCTTGTGGCAAGGGATCCTGTATATCTTAGTACTCATTAATATATGTAATTTTAAGCCAATAAAAATGTTAAAAAAAAGAAAAAAAGAAAAGCTGACAGAGGGGCTGGAGAGATGGCGCAGAGGTTGTCACTTGTCTGCAAAACCTAATGACCTGAGTTTGATTCCCCAATATCCCCGTAAAGACAGATGCTCATAAGGGGTGTTATGTGTCTGGAGTTGGTTTGCAGTAGCCAGGGGGTCCTTGGCACACCCATATGACTTTCTCTCTCTCTCTCTCTCTCTCTCTCTCTCTCTCTCTCTCTCTCTCTCTCTCTCTCTCTTTCTCTCTCTCTCTCAATAAAATATAAATAAATAAAATATTTTTAAAGCAAGACACTTTCAATCCACTAGTTGCTGGGGCTACATAGCTCTAGTTTTGATCATTAATTCAAACACCGGTCAGTAACTACTTCTCCATGATGTCAGCTGTTAACATCTGTCAGTCTGTAGGTGTTAGATCTCTCCCACATAGCACTGAGTTTTGAAACTCTACCTCCTTCCAATTAAATTCTAACTCTGGTTTCCAGAATTGTTGTTGTAGTTGGAGACAAATTGTAAAGTTTCAACATCCAGCTATACCAGAGAAAAATGCTTTAAGTAAAAAAAAAAAAAAAATACTATCATTGCAAACAATTAAAGGAACTCAGAAGTATATGAAGTTATTCAAAACCATTTGCTAAAAGATGAAAAAAATCAATTTAAAAGTCAGAATTGTTAAAAGTTATCAATGCAAATATCTAAGAAAATCTTCCTTCCCCTACTCTTTCCTCTCTTCTTCTCCACTCTCCTCTTTCCTTCCTCTCCCTTTGGTCCTTTGTCCCTTATTCCTTCCTATTATTGGATAATTATTATATTCCAAAAACTGTGCTGTAGCACAGGGTACAAAGATGAAAATAAAGTATCTGACCAAAGTGTGTTTAAATTGGACTTTCAGGTAAGGTAATAGACTAGAAGCTGCCTGCGTATGACCTGACTAAGAACAGGAGTCAGTATAAGAAAAAAATAGTCTGCTTCAAAAACAGAAGAACTTTGAAAAGTCACAAAGGCTGTAAGAGAACAGTGCCTAGAAAAATATGGTTGGAACACTGAGCACAGTTCCAGCTACTGGACCTCCCAGCAGGGGGGGAGAAGAAACAAAAGTCTCATCCAAAATCAACTTGTTTTCACCTCTGACTAGTACTGGGGAATGAATGCTCAGTAGCAGGCTGCTTAATAAGAAGATTGCCAGGCAAAAACTGGAAGAGATATTAAAGCAAGATGTATGCAAATTACAAAACAGAAATATGAGAAAGCTGGGTGTGGTGGGTACACTTCCAATCCCAGCCGTCAGGAAGCAGAGGCAGTGGGGACTGTAAATTCAAGTCTAGCCTGGTCTACATAGTGAATTCTACGCTAGGCAGGGCCATGTACCTGTCTCAAAAAAAAAGGAAGAAAGGAAGGAAGGAAAGAAGGAAGGAAATGAAGCATGAAAAAGGCTAAATGACTCAGATCACTTGCCAACCACTGAATTCAAACATAGTAAAATAGATAACATGCCAGATTAAGATGTAAAATGTATACAGTAAAAATGATAAATGATCTCAAAGAAAATACAACAAGAATCTAATCAGTACCTAGACAGGAACATCAGTGATACAGGAGAAAATGTGTGAGAAAGCCAGCAGTGTGGATGAAAGTCAGCTGCACTGCATTGAAGAATCAGCAAAGAAATTGATGTTGGGGGAGGGGGAAATGATGGAAAGGTTTTCAATGGATATAATAAAAAAAAAACACAGTGGAAATCATCCCCTATAGATTCAAACAAACAGAAGAAATAATGTCAGGGATGAAGGATAAAGTTGAGGAAACTCTATACTCACGCATCACTGAGGAACAATAAATAAAGCAAATGAGCATGACCACAATATCACATCAGAGACCCAACCTAAAGACCCATGAGCAAGGGGAGAGGCACAGAAAATTTAATCCAGTGGAATTATACCAGACTATTTCCCAAATCTAGAGAAAGAAATGGAAATACAAACTCAAGGGACACTTGCAACGTTAAGTAGACATGGCCAGAGAAGAACTTCTCAGTGACAGTTAAGATGACAAAAATGCAAAGCAAATACACAAAAACCCTAAAGGAAAAGCACCGACTCCCTTATAAAAGCAAACACATCAGGCTAACATCAAATCTCTCATCATAACCCCAAAGCCATGAAATCATGGGATGATATTTCAGGCCCCTAAAACAAGAAACCACCATCCAAGAGGGCTGCATGCATCAAAGCAACCTTAAAATTGATGGAAACAAGACATTAGTACATTCCAAGACAGGCATAAACCTACAGTTCAGGACCAGCAAGCCAACACAGCAGAAGATACTTAGGGTGAACACTATCTACACAGAGGAAGAAGAAAGGCAGGCTCAAATAAGAAAGCACTGGAAAGGAGACACCTCAGGAAAGGAATAGATAGATAAACAAAGGAAAGCCAGAAAGTAACCATAACTATCACAAAAGACCAGCAAAATAGCAAATCCTTAACACCTGTAAGCAGAAAGATAAGAACAAACAATATTGACCAGTCAGAAAAACAATCAACAAAATTATAAGAATTAGAAAATATTAAATATAACTGGCTTCATGTCACTAATAAAGAGATGTCAAGTGGCTGGCTGAATTTTAAAAAAAAGAAACAAGTAGGTTTAATAATATGTTACCTGCAAAATCATACCTTACTGGGAAATATTCCCACTGACTGAGTGAAAGAGGGAAATCTATCTATCAGATGGATGGAAGTCATAACCAAACTGACATGACTCCTCTGATGATCTGATGGACATTAAATCAAGATTAGTAGAGACAGAGAAGGGCAGTATGACTAAAGGGAACAATCCATCCATAACATAACAATTATAAATATATGCATCATATGTTGGGGCTTTCGATTTCATAAAACAGGTATGAATGGACATTAAGGTTAAATAGAAAATAGAGGCTAAAAGAACACGAAAAATCAAAGAAAAGTTGATTCTTTGAAAAGTTAAAGAATAGTGAACTAACAAAAAGACAGAGGAATACCAACTTAATACCATTGGAGATGAAAGGAGGATGCTACCACAGCTTTCTGTGAAATTGGAAGATCATTAGGAAGAGAAAACTTTGAAAAGTCTTCAGGATAAATTCCTAGACTCATGGCTGTGGAGGACCTGGCCCATCAGGACCTGCAGGCCTGAGGTCCAGGTTTATGCAAGGTGAGCAGAAGGGAGGTTAATTTAGCAATCTGCAGCCACTGAAGCATGCGCAGTGCAGCCTTCTATGGCCAAGTACATATTAAGTACCAAAGTATAAGATGCAATAAGTAGGCTGATTATGTTAGAGCTTCCAAGGAAAGAATTTCTCATAAAAGTAAAATTAAGACTTAGCCAGGCAGAAGCAATTTTTATCATTAGTTGGAGATTTGAATTGAATTACATTGCACCGGAAGTTCCGCAATATGATAGAGCTGGTGTGGTCCTAGATTTCTACCCAAACCAGTGCCATTGCCAGAACACAGGGAGTGATCTGCATCTGCACACCACTGCTCAGGATGAGGACAGCTCTTCCCTTCATAGGTAAGGGGACACGGTAAGCAAATTACAACAGAGGCAGAGTGCTTGAAACCTCTGGTCACTAGAAGCTCTCAATAAGTGGCAAAGTACTTATGGAACAGTTTGCGCTAAACTAGCTTTTGGCTCAATGGTTAAACTGGAACATGGCTAAACATTCACATGGACCCCACCTCAGGCCTGGGGTGGGCATTCAAAAGCTTTGACAGAGATTAGGAGGAGGGTTCAAGATGGCCGACTAGTAGCCATGCTGTGTCCCCTGGGGATGAAAACCAGTAGAAAGAAGTGAGAGGTCATGAATGAAGGGTAATGGATAGGGGAGGGGAATGGCTTAAGCATGTGGCTAAACCAAGATGGGTTCAAAATCGTAAAATCCTAACAAGCATACTGTAACCTACTGAGCAAGTAGTGGGCGTCGTCTGGCAAGAGGGACCATGAATAGTAGGGGAGAGAGTTTAAGCCTGTGAAAAATTGATCAGTCTGACAAACCCTGGTCCCAATCACCGGTTCCTTCCCTCACTGAGCTGTTGACCAAAGTGACCTATGGGGTTCCAAAATAAGACAGGATTCTGTCAAAGCTCTTGAATGCCCAACCCAGGCCTGAGGCAAGATCCTGTTGCTGAAGAAACCACAGAAAGCCATCTATCAGCATCAAGAGACCCTGCGAGGTCTGGAATGATAACCAACCCCCAGATGGCAGTTAGTTTAGTACTGGAAGGCACTGCATAAGATGCTAGGGGAAGCTGGTCAATGACAGCTGGAGTAAACAGAGACCTCTGGCATGAAACACAGTCGGCCACCATGAGTAGGCTGACCACACTTCCCACTAGGAGAGAACAGTGAACCAAGAAAAGAGCACTTGTGCAATGGAGGAGCCAAAGCCTGGGGGAGGCAATCAACAGCTTTTATATTTGGCCAAATATTCCACTTAGTGAGGGGGAGCCCTTAACTGGAACTGGGGACTTAGGGTGATAGGCACTGGGAGCCGGACTCTTGGGCCCCCAAGGAGAGATGCACTATGCTAGCAATTGATGGAGAGGCTACTAAAAGTAGAATCTAGCTAATTCAGTAATGTGTATCTCAGTTAACCTATACTGATCTCTCCAATAGAGATTCTCTTTGTATCTTTCAGAATGCAGCGAGAGAGCTGTGGCTCATCCAACCCTACCAATGAACCACAGGCCGATAGCTGACATCCTGATAAGAGATGAGCCAACCCAGACATACTGTGGAGGATCCATATGTAACCCTGCAGAGAATGATGGGATGAACAAGTGACCCATAGTGACATCCAATCCGTCAACACAGGACAAGCCAGTGAGACAGACACCAATGATTTTTGACACAACCTAAAGCAGAAGTACACAGACCCCTAAGTTCTCAACAATAAAACAGCCTTAATACTCACCCACCACGACTCAGGGAACTGAGCAGAAAAAGTGGCGGAAAGATTGTGAGAGCCTTGGTGGGGGAGAATACCCAAAGTCATGGCCCCCCTCAGTAATAACATACTAGGGCCTGCAGAACCGGGCTGACTCCTAGGCTATCCATGGTAGCCTGCCCCAAGGACTGATCCAGACGGCCCACGGAGGAGGATATCCAGCTGATTGGGGATGGGGAGGGGGGGCATTGGGGAACTGATCATAACAACTCATTGTTTGCCCATTAAATAATGTAACTCATTATGGACAATAAAAAAAAGAGCTTTGACAGAATACTGTCTTGTTTTGGGGACCTCATGGGTCACTTTGGTCAACATCTCAGTGAGGGAAGGAGCCAGTGACTGGGACCAGGAGTTGCCAGACTGATCAATTTTTCACAGGCTTAGACTCTCTCCCCTACTATTCATGGTCCCTCTTGCCAGACGACGCCCACTACTTGCTCAATAGGTTACACTATGCACATGAGGATTTTATGATTTTGAACCAATTTTGGTTCAGCTTCATGTTTAAGTCATCCCCTTCCTCCCTCCTTACCCCTCTTTCATAAACTCTCACTTCTCTCGACTGGTCTGTAAAGAGTTTACATTTAACCGGGTTCGGAACTGCATATGAGGGAGAATATGAGAATAGTTTTTGACTGTTCTTTTGAGAGATCTCTTAGTAGGATCTGCTCCAAGTCAGACCATTTTTCTCTAAGTTTCGATGTCATTTTTCCTTTCAGCTGAGTAAAATTCCATCATGTAAATGTACCAGTTTTTTTTTATCCATTCCTCCATGGATGGGCACCTTCCACTTTTTAAAGTAAAAGCGACATCTAGAAAAATTCAGCATACCAATCCCAACTCTAGAGCCTCAGTGATTTCCACTTGGTCTAACAGAGACCTATTTGGGGCAAAAGCCTTGTCGCCTGCTGCCCTCTAGTGGCCACAGGGGAAATTGTCTCGTGTACAATGAACGTGATTTCCGAAGAATCATTCATTTGCAAAGCCACCAGGCATGTTAGTCTTCATAGATCCTCTGTACGATAATGTTGAAGCTCCTAGGCGGGTTTGTTATTTATATTCACAGTAGATAAAATTATCTTCATACAAATCATATATCAGATGCTCCTAGTTTTTATTTCCAAAGTTTTCTTATATTTAACTTATTTCTACACTGGTCTAAAAAAGCTAAAATGTTAGTTATGAGTTAGCAATACCTAGTTACCAGGATCTATTTCTACTTAGGATTAATCATGTATATAATAACTAGATAAGATTCCCGCTTCAAATGCTATATGATATGAAAGGGTAGGGGAAGAGGGGGAGGGAGGGAAAGAAAAAGGTGATGAAACACAGACAAAAATCACATACTTCTTGGAGAGTCTCCCTGGGGAATGCCTGACTAGATTTAGCACTCCACTGACAAGTATCACTTATATTTTACACCCTCTCTGGGACTTGATGTGACATATTTCTTGAAGATTACAGAAACACACTACAATTCATATTATAGATATAAATCTCAAATGGATTTTTTTTTTTTTTTTACTGATATTAGAAAAGATACAGTCGTTTCTTTCAGTGAAGGCCACCAATGTGCTGCTTAGGGCAGGACCATTGTTTCAAAGAATAATGTGAATAATTGAATTTACAAAGCCCTGTCCTCCATACTGTGTGCTCACTGTGTACACGTGTGCCCTATTCCCTCACACTTTGGGCTGACACTGGAACTTAGGAAAATTGTAAGTTAACAATTCCATCTTATTTTCTTTAATATCTATATTATTTATGTTCATAAGCAAAGAGGAAAGAGAGAATGCATGTGCCAGGGCCTCCTGCTACTGTAAATGAACTCCAGACGTATCTGCCACTTTGTGTATTCAGCTATACATGATACAGGAAAACTGAAGCCAGGTTGGTCAGGCTTTGAAGCAAGTGGCCTCTTTAACCAACCCTCCATCTCTCCAGCCCACATCTTATAGTTTTAATTTAGTTTTTCTTTAATTATAGATGAGAATGAGATTTTTTTCCAGGTAAACAAGTCATTTACATTTGGTTCATGTAGCAGCCTGTTTATTTCCTTTTTTAAATGAAGTTGCATTTGAAATCTTTTTGGACAGCCAATAAATTCCTACTTTACCATATTTGTATTTTAATTTAACTTATGGTACTTTTCTGCAAGGAAATTTTAAATAGTTACATAGTCATATGTATGATATTTTTCTCCCCTGACTAAGTAGAGGTTATAAATAGTTTGTCCCAGCTTTCTTTGATTACCTGAGAAGTTTCTTTTTAAAGAAAAATTTATACTCTATATTGAGCTACCCAGAATTTTGGTGAGAGGAAATAAGTTATTTAGCTTTATTTCCTACACCAAATTATAAGCACTTTGATCTAACACTATATAAGTTCATTGCTCTTTTCTGATTGAATTAAAATGCTATCATTTTACCATAGACCATATTTCCTTTCCCTGTGATCAGTTTCTCTTTCTAGACTCCTATTTTGTTTCCTTTATTGGTACACTAGTCTGAATTGTTTCACAAAGAGGAGCTTTCAGAATTATTTCATTATCTGGTAAGACAACCATGTAGGATTAACAATATTCCCTTATTTGTAACCTGAAGAATCTTCTTGATGAATTGAAATAATTTGTTTTGTTTTATTTATCTTGAAATGGGGAAGTGGAGACATCAAAAATATTGTATACTTAATTTTTTAGGTCAGCCAACAAAGTGTAGTTTTTTTTCATACGTGTGTCATCACACTTTGTTCTCAGCTATACCCTTCTGCCAGTGTCCTCTCCCATCCCCAAAGTGATTTTTAAATATAAACAATTCTATAAACCATTTTATTGTAAACATGTTAAATTAAGGCATAAATTGGGCCTGGAGAGATGGCTCAATGGTTAAGACTCTTGCCTGCAAAGCCTGGGTTTCATTCCCAAGTACCTACATAAAGCCAGATGCACAATGTGGTTCATTTGCGGTGGCTAGAGGCCCTGATGCACACATTCTCTCTCTCTCTCTCTCTCTCTCTCTCTCTCTCTCTCTCTCTCTCTCTCTCTCTCTCTCTCATACATAAATAAAATATTTAAAATGGAATACATTAAGGAAGATGCCATTGAGATATTATATTGTATTATATTATTGAATACAAGATTGTATACATTCATAGTTCAGTAGAAATTTTAACCATTTTAAAACCTTTAAAACTTTAACCCTTTCACATGTTTTATTAAACATTCTTTCCACCTATGTACTCAATGTGTTTTTACTCGCCTACAAGTATCTTTGTACTGGAGGTTCCTTTTGTGCAGCTTCTTATTTTATTACCTTAGCCATTGCTTTTAATGTATTTTTATACAGAACATTTTTTCATTTTTTTTTAATTTGGAGATTCATATGGGTTCAAGACAGTGACTCTCAGGCTGATGAGAAAAGATGGCCATATTTTCTTTCAAGTGATACTTTTTGTTTGTCTTGGTCCACGAACATGTCACTTGCCACAATTCATGTTTACTTCTTGTCTGTCATTTATACTTTCTTTTCCCATTTAATTCACCAGTGTTTCTTAGCAATGCTAAATAAGTAAATTATGGAATTCATTGTCTCATTCCTGCTTCATTCAGGAGAGCTTTGATGTTAGTTATTAAACCAGATGGGTGTTAATGAAAGGGTCCTGTGTGACCTCTTCTTTTAAAATGTGTTTGTTCCCTCATTAAGGCTGTTAATTCATTGAAAAACATCCAAGTCTTGAAGTAAAAGGTATTTCCTATGAAATACAGCTTTTAAAATAGTATTTTATTTCCGAGGAGAGAGAGAGAGAGAGAGAGAACAGTAGGGCCTCTTGCCAGGGTAAATAAACTCCAGATGCAAGCACCACTTTGTGCTTCTAACTTTAAGTGGGTATTTGGGAATCAAACTCAGGCAGGCAGGCTTTGCAAGCAAACACCTTTAACTTCTAAGCCATCTCCCAGCTTAGATCAAACTTTGATCAAACTAGAAAGCTTTGGGAACTACATCCTGCAAGTGTAAATTCTACGTATGTCTTCCATGTCGATCTACCTGTTCTTTCTCTTCTTATACTTTCTAATTAATTAATATATTGATTTTGACTATTTTACAAGAGACTGTTCATACATGTTCCAGGATTTGTCTACAAACACCGAAGCCACCAGCATTATGGTCAGGCCGAGCACAAAGTGAGAGGAAGAGGGTGGCTGGGAGTGGGGCCAGAGAGAAGGTTTCCTCCACCACTGCAGGCCATTGCAAATGCTGCAACCAAATGGACATAACTTAAGGGCTACGACACTGACTTTACTTGTTACAGAAGCGTTGCTTATGCGTACACATATATAATTAGATCATTGAAGGAGGATTATACATATGCATACATATTTTTAAAATGATAACAAAAATCAAGAACAGATGCCAGGTTTTAGCAAATGCCTCCAATGCAAGAATGACACAATGTGTTTGTTTCTCCCTTGACTTTTCAATGGGAGCAATTTTATTACTAAGTATCAGGAATGAGTCATTATTATATATTAAAGTGAAGTTATGTGGTCTTAGCTGATTGCTTTTTAAAATTTGTGCTAAGTTATATTTGCTGGTACTTATATTTTACAGAGCTTCTGTAATGAAATTGTTTTGTTTTACCTTTTATTTTGGAGGTTTAAAAATAGTTGTCCTTTTATACTTTCCTACACACACACACACACACACATATATATAGATAGATAGATATATATATATCACCCTTTAGTCCCCTCTCCTACCCTCTCCCACTCCCTTGATCCCCTTCTTCCCAATTTCCTGGAGGATTTTTTGTGGTTCATTTTATTATGTTCTTATATAAATGATTTGTTTGGTTGAAAATAATGCTCAAAACTTTTCTCCCAGGGCTTTTATTGTTACTCAATTAGCTCTGATTTGGAAGCATAACGGTCCATTACTGATAACACCAATACTACCAATACTACCACATCTGGTACTTCCTTGTGGATCTAAGGCTCTTGGCTACTTTCTTAGCTTATCCTATGGTTATTGGAGTTTACCCTCTTTTCTGTGGCAAATCTTAATAATTTGCTCTTTAAAAGAATCGTCTAGTTTTTTTCACTTATACCTATCTCTGAACATCTCCCCTTCCTCGTTTCAACACTGCACATTTCTGCTCTCTCCTATAACTCTTGATTATGTTCCTGGTCGTGATCACACTTTGCAAGATCGCTTGCTTTTTCGTAGTCTTCTCAATACATTAATCCTTGACAATTTGTATGTGTCCCAGTGTATGCATTCTCTTCCTGTTGCCAAGGCCCCTATGCTCGGACCATTCACACATTATTTTCCTATCGAGACCCTCTGGATTTTCCTCTGTCCTCTGCTTAGCCATATCCCATAACTTCTAATATGCTTAGTGTTTTGATTATTTTATTTGGTCACATTCTTAGGTCAGAACTCAGGCAACACCTTGGATCCCTCCCCCAACCAGCCTCAAGAGAAGTTTCAACACCGAAACTAAAGCCTGCCTTCTAAACAGCCCCCCACCTGCTGTGTCTGTCTGTCCGGAGGGACTGTCTTTCCTGATGCTGAGAGCTTCATGACCACCTGGGCCCTTCCCCCAACCTGGGCATTCCTCTTAAATTCCTCATCTGACTTTCCAATGTGCTCTTTTCCACTTGGGAGATAGCCTGCAGCTAGGGGTCCCTTTCCTCTGATTAAAGCCTTTTCTTTCAGAGTGGCCTCTCGTGGTGATCATTCTAACATCATGGTGGTCTTGGTTATGGTCATTCTAACACACATAAAGATTAAGAAGTGAATAAAGAGCAGCGAGGGAAAGAGAAAACACCCCCCACACACCCACACCCACACACATTGGAGAGCACTGATTATGTCTAGAACCAATCGTAGACAAGGAGACTGGCTGAGCGAGCATGCCTGTAGGCAGGAGGCATCCCATTCACTGCTCAGTAGGGCACAGAGGACACAGGTAAGAGTGGTTCTGCCTTGGTTCCCCAGAGGCTGTCACAAAACCCCAGAGCCAGGGTGGCTGGCTAACCATCAGCAGACACTGTCTCACAGTTCTGGAACCTGGAAACTCAAGGCAGATCCAGTGTCTGGTGAGAACTAGCTCTCATATGCACAAATGAGGCCCCCCTGCTGCATCTTTCCGAGCTGGAAGGATGAGCTAGCAATCCTCAGGGCTCTGTTTAGGTGGTCACCTCCCAAAGGCCCTCCCTCCTAATCTATGGAGGAGAGGGAGGATTTGAATAAATACATTTTGGGCAGAGGAGCGCACACATTCACATCAGAGAAGAGACACTGAGCACAGATCCACCAGAAAGGAAGGGAGCACCAACATTTCGTGGGAACAGTAGATATATATATTTGGGTTAAACAATATATATTCGGGTTAAAATAGATGATTTTGGAGTTAGGAAAAAGAAAGGCACTTTTGCTGGGACAGTTTCCATGTTAACTTCCAAAGGGCCACATTATCCTGGGTGTGTCTGCAGGGTGTGTCAGGAGGAGATGAACTACAGCAGATTCCTCTCTCTAGTGTGGGTAGGGCTCTTCCAGTCAGTGGGGGGCAGCATGAGGAAAGGGTTCAGGAAGACAAACCTCCAAACTCCTCTCATCTGCGTGTCTTGGAGCTGGGACAGTGGCTTTGCCTCCGGGACTCACAAGAGAGCCCTGGGGCTAGACAACCAAACCAGCTCTCCCTGGGCTCCAGCTTGCTGGCACAAATCTTGTGATTCTTAGCCAGTTCCTTACTCGTAAGCTTCTTGATATATATCTGTATCTATTTATATCCATTTTATTTGGAGAGAACCCTAATTAAGATAGTGGTGAAATAATCCATGTCCACTGACTTCTTTCTTGTGAACCAAAGTCAAGGTCATCAGGTGAGCATGAGGTAGTCGAGGAAGGGGAAGCCAGTTTGAGTACAGGGAAGAGATATTTTCAGAACAAGTTAGAAAGTCACTGAATTCTTATGTAAAGGGTAATTTCTCCAGAAGATAAGCTATTTTTCACTGTGAAGCGATGTTTCATGTTTCTCTTGAGTGAGAGAGATCACAGGTTGGAAATGTGGTCTGGCTTTCAAGGGTTGTGTGCCTGGGGTATTCCTCAGAGCTGTCATTTTCTAGTCACGTGATCTGTCCAAATCATTCAGTCTCTTTGCACCTCAGTTTCCTCATCTGTAACTGCCTCATATAGAGGGCTGTGGTGGAGACTACAGAAATTACCAAGGCATGTGAAAGGTAGCTGGCAGTTCCACGATGGTCTTGTTGATGTGTCTACCTGAGCACTCACAGTGCAATATGGTCCACGATCCACAAATCAGTGAATGAATCAACTCTTGTTCCTCCGCAAGCCAGTATTTCCATCCTTGTCTCCTTCTTCCTTTCATGTTACAAAGGAAATCCTCACCTCTTTTTTTTAAAATTCCTTTCCAATAAGGTTGTGAGTTCAATCTGCCAATGTAAGGTCTGTGCCCGCAGTTTGGAAGGGAAGAGAAGAAAGCCAGTCATTCCTTTGTGGGAGTGGGGGTGTAGCCTAGCGGGAGTGTTTTGGCAGGCACAGTGGGGCATTCCCCAGGGAAGTGTTCACACCTTGCTGCTCCAGGAAGCTGACTCATTGGGGGCAGGATGGATGTGCACGTCTGACTTCTAAAGGATGTGTGGGTTTTCTCAAAGCAGCCCCAGTGTCCCGCCTCTACCTTCATTCTTTTGGCTTTTCCAACATTGTATGAGTTTCTAATTCCCCGCATTAAATCTTTCCTGCTTAGAATGGCTAAAGGCCTTTGTTTTTCAAACAAAACCCAATTGATTTAGGCCGAACTAGGCCCCCATTCATACACTGAAGTCCTAACAGCCATTAGCAAAGAGTGTGCTGTACTTAGAGATACATTCTTCAAAGATTGATAACTTAAAATGAGGTGCTGAGCGCAGGCCCTAATTCAACCTGACTGCTGGCTCTTCAGAAGAGGAAATTTAGACACATTGACATAGTAGGGTGGGCATGCATCTTCCTAACACTCATTGGTTTGGAGTTCAACCAATTAGGATGGGCTGACTAGCCAGCAAACCCCAGGGATCTGCCTGCTTCCACCTCCCCAGCACAGGGCTCCAAGCATACCAGCACTTTATATGGGGCTTGGGGAATCCTACTCAGGGCCCTGTGCCTATCTGGCAAGTACTTTACCAGCTGAGCTATGTCCCAGGCTCCCACAGAACCTTCTTAAGAACAACTTACTCCAAACCCAAGAGCTAACTTAAAGCAATAGAGAACTTTTATTACGCCCACAAAATCTGAGCATAACCAGGAATTCAACTTGTGTGCAGAAATTGGGAATAAAGGCATTCTCTTTTTCAGCCACTTAAAAGATTTTCTTAAGTATTACTTTATTACATTGAAATGAAGTTGTGTTAAATACTTGTGTGCTTCATTCTAAGATCGTAGTTGCTTGGTGCTCAATGAGATGACGCACACATCCCACCTCGTTTGAAGGAAGGGGAGTTTTTGAGGAGAAAAGATGAGCCTTTTGTTTTCCATTACATATGGAAGTAAGCAGATCATTCTTACTCCACTGCACGAGAACTTTGAGCTGATTTTTGTTTTCATTAAATATATGCTTAGCTTCTCTTTATCTGGAATATTCCCATTGCCACTACTTGTCCACACTCTGACTCAGCAGCAGCCTTATGACAAAGCCACGCCTGTGTCTGTGTGCTTGTGTGCAATTCGCACCTCTTTATGACTAATGCAAGCCATTTAGGGCTGGTGCGTAATCTTCCCTCGTCTAGAAGTTCCCTCCACCCTACTTCTAAATATATTTCTGCTAAAGGGCATATGAATCATTGAAGTTCATTTTTGAGATTGGGGTTTTCACAGAAAATAATTAAACATGAAAAGATGGTTTATATCCTGCTGGCTCCTCAATCTCCTTCATTAAGCCTGAGGCAAGGGAAACCCAGAGTTCCCTTAAGGAAAGCAATAACAGGTAGAGCTATGGTCACTTGTCATTGCCACTTGGAACAAAAGTTCCTTTAACTTTGACTCTGTGCTTTGAAAACTGTCAGGCATATTGGTAAGTTCTTTTCATAAGACCTGGTTATTGAACCAGGGACAAAATTGATCCACTTACCTCGTGTTCTGTAAGATTTTAATAAAGCTATTCTGTTTAACATAGTTTAATGTTTCTTTGGTTTTT
>PVHP010009951.1:0-48994 GCA_004024765.1 Zapus hudsonius | reverse complement strand
AGGACTAATACACACAGCCCACGGAGGAGGATATCCAACTGATCAGGGATGGGGAGGGGGGGAATTGGGGAATTCGGGATAACAACGCATGGTTTGCCCACTAAATAATGTAACTCATTATGGACAATAAATATATATTAAAAAAAATAGATACACCCAAGAAGTAAAGATAGGCAGGCAATACTGCTTTCTTCTGAGACCTCTTTATATTTAGGCTATCAGTCAAAAGGTGCCATCCACTCTGGGTGAAGGTCCTCTCCCCTCAGGTAATTCTTCTGGAGATGCCCTCATCAACACGCCCAGAAACATGTCTCCTAATTAATTCTAGACGCTATCACATTGACAATCAAGATGAACTATCACAGATGGAACAGGTGACTCAGAAAGCCAAAGTCAATCCCACCCTCCCTGCCTGCCTTATTTACTCCTTAATTCAAGCAGAAAAAACCTCCCATGTGGATGAGTTATAAATATGAGGAAGAGAAAATAGACTTAGCTATGTAGTTCTGGGTTGGGCTATAGGGGTTCTTAAAGTAAACAAAAGTAGCAGTATAAATGTGTGTGGTATAAACTGGCATCCACTAGCTTTGTCCATTGTGCATCAACATAGTATTGCTTCTTTTTCATCCTGGATATCCTTATTTGTCATGCCTCATTTCCTTGGCCAGGGTTTCTAGTATAAAACATCAGGGAAGTAGCTAGGGTAGACATTCTTGCTTTGGCCCTACTATTAGCACAGATTATTATGCATTTTTGTCATTGAGTGGTTTTTGTCTGATCTTCTGCATGTGCTGTTATTAAGGTGAGGAAATTTCTCTATTTCTTGTTTATTTAGTTTCCAAATCATGAAAGGGTGTTCATTTTGCCAATTTCTCTACATCTGTTTAATTTTTATGTTTTGCTCATGTTTAAAGCAAACCCCCATTTCAAATCTTTCTTTCCTGTGCTTTATAAGTTTTTTTCCTGCTTTTTCTTCAAGTACACTCATTTTTTCCTATGTAGTCTAAACTTCTGTGAGCTTCATTTCATACATTTTTTTTTTCATCTGACTATATTACTAGGTTATTGTGTTAGCTTTCTGTTGCTATCATAACAAATTGACAATTCTCTCTCTCAAAGCAACATTCGTTTATTGTTTCATAGTTCAGTAAGTGCTGACTCCACACTGTGTCTTCTACAAGCCTAAATCCAAGGTGTCTACACAGCTCATTATTGAGGCTAGGAATGGCAGTGCTTCCTGCTCATTCAGGTCACTGGATAGGGCAAGATGTCACTGTCCTTGCTGGTTGAATGCTAGAGTCATTCTCGGTTCCTAAAGACCACCTGGCATCTCTTATTCCCGGATTCTCTATCTTTGAAAGTCAGTAATGGTTCAGGCTCTTAAACTCTGTTATACTTCACATCTCCTCAACATCTCCTTCCCAATTTCTCTGTTTTCAGCCTGACAAAGTTGTTTCAGGTACATGTTTTCCTGGATTCTGCTCTAACTAGAGTGTTCTCTCTCTCTCTGTCTCTCTCTCTCTGTCTGTCTCTGTCTCTGCTCAACATCTATCTCATCATCTAGCATCTATATCTACCTACCTGCCATCTATCTCCTTCTCCCCCTCCCTCTTCTCTCTCTCTCTCTACCTTCAACTCCCCAGACTTCTAGAAATATCTGTTACGTTAGCCAAGGTATTGCTACTAGTTCCCTGTTTCAAGTGAGAGGAATTAATCAGTGTGAATAGCTAATATGTTTCATTTTGAAATATTTAAAAGTTAAATCATTACAGAAAATTCATTCATTCAAAAGATTATTTCTTTGCGTGTTAGTTTGAGAAACACTGGACTATAGGAAAATATGTAAAACCTTTACTTTCAGACTGATATGTGTGGAACTGTGGCCTTCTAATGAAGTCATTTGGTCACATAGAAATATTCTCCCTGTCAATAGGGCATGAAGTCTGGCAAGGAGCATTTCTGGGAAAAAATGACTTCTTAGAAGATGGAGAGGAAAGGAACTTTTGAAAAACAAATTACTGTCTAAAGATGATTGCACTGTTAGGAGACTGGATAAAAGGTAACTCTGATGATGTCTGGGTGGTACTACTTCCTGTCTCTGTTTTCAGAGCTGTACAGACAGATTTCATCACTGGAGGCCTCACGTTCCTGCTCTCTGCCTCACCTCATGCCCTATGATGACGGTACCTGTTTCTTACAGCATTGTTGAGTTACATTTTTCCATGACTTCCCAAGTATCTAAGTGAATAAAAATCTGTTATTTCTTCTACAAATTTGTTGTCAGTTTCCTTTGAAAGCCTCCAAACATAAAAACAAGGCAAAGGAAAACGTTTTCCTCCCTGACTGAGACAAGGAAACTAAGCAGTAGTTACTCCCTTGCATTAAAACACCCTTGACACATGAATCTAATAAATACTCAGATCTCATGAAAATTTTCTTTAGTAATAACATGAAAACCTCTAGGAAGAAAATATGAACCAAAATTATTTAAATTATGCGAAATTACTAGAGTCACAGTAAAGAAACTTCTAGATGGTTAGGAAAATGAAGAGTTTATTAGGAAAAAGAGCAATATACCGAACAACACTATCAAGGTGAGACTTCGCTTGTTGTCCTAGACTAAAAATAGCCCATCATTTCTTTATCCAGAAACAGCTATGTTCTCTTTCATTTTGCACAGAAGCAAGCATCAGTCAACACTGATGCTGTGAGTGAAAACCCAAAACTTCCATGACTACCTGCTTTCCCAGGTCACATTTGTGACATCATAAGGAGCCTGCTTTTATTCCCCACACCATTCTCACTGCAATAGGAAAAGATATTAAAATAAGAAACTTCACTTTAGAACCAACGCTCCAGCTTTTCCATTAGCCAGCGGTGGCAGCTACCTTCACGTTGCTGGACAAACATTTGAAGAGAAGCAGCTTATGGAAGGAGAGGGTTTTTTCCAGGCTTACTGAATCCAGGAGTAACACCATCAATGGTGGAAGAAGTTGGCTCCCTTCCATAGATTATGGCAAGGAGACATCACCAAACACCCAGAAAACATAATCTCCTACTGCTCTGAACATATTTATTAGGGCTGGACTAGTACAAGATGTGCCCCCAGTGAGGCTTTCCCAGCAGGGCTTCACCCACTAGAGATACAAGTTGCAAGCTCAATCTTAATTTTTAAAAATGCCTTAATCTATGGGGCCATACATTCAAACCACCACACCATCTCTGGTCATTACCTCCCGGAAGCTGTGTCCTAACTGTGACTTCACAAAACCTTCCTGCTCTACAGCCATCCTGAGCAATCTGGAATGTTGTTTATGTGAGGAAAGCTGTGTGACCAACTCCTGAGTCTGTGCTGTGTCGTGGTATTATTCAAAAGCTCAGATTCTGATTTGGGCAACATGAGGTCTTGAGAATGTACTTACCTTTATGATCAATGTTCACATTTGCCACAGAATTAGGATACAGATTTAAGTGGTAGAACACTGAACTTGACCTGGTAGAATATATGCTATTAATACTCTCAGATATCAACACACCCAGGTGTCAGGCAGGGGCAGCGATCAAAGAAAAAAGTGCTTCCTTTCCAGCCTCCACTGAGGACATGCAGAGGGCACACAGGCAGCCTGTCCACCAGGGAGGTGGTATGGGTACTCAAACCATCCAGGGAATATGTAATCACCCCAGCCTGGCTCCACGCCATGTTTCTCTGAATTCCATGCTTGGGTACCGTGGTAAATATTTTTAAAGTTCTCTTCCACTATGTCTTCAGTCAATGTTCAGACATTCCCCAGTGGCCACCGCACAGAGACCTTAATAGAAATTAGGACCATGTTACTATTTTCACACAGAAACTGCTTAGGGAAATATTTCCCTGGAAGGCAAGAGTGAAAAAAAGTTAAAGTTTTCTAGATGCAGTTTTATTTTAGAGTTGGGACTAAAGTATTTTCATTGTAATATGAGTTAAAAAAGGTCTGTGGGACTAAAATCAGACTGTGTCCTCCCTTGAAAACTACTAGGCATCTGAGAATGAGGTGAAAACTCAATGGGTAAAATGCCAGCTTGCAAGAATGAGGACCTAAGCCAAGCATGGAGGCTCATGTCTTTAATACCAGCACTTGAGAGGCAGAGGTAGGAGGTTCGCTGTGAGTTCGAGGCCAGCCTGGGACTACAGAGTGAGTTCTAGGTCAGTAGAGTAAGGCCTTACCTTGATAAAACCAAAAACCAAACCAAACCAAAACAACGACAACAACAACAACAACAACAATGAGGACTGAATTCAACCCTTGTGCCCACATAAAATGCCAGGGGCTGTGTGTGGGCCAGTATTCCATGTGCTAGGCAGGCAACAATAGGAGAATCCCCAGGGCCTGCTAATTGAGTTGATTAGCTCCATATTCAGTTAGAGACCTGTTTCATAAAACAAGCTAAAGAGCTATGTGAATTCTGGCCTCCACACACATGTGCACACTCCTACAAACTTGAACATGTATACCCACATGTGCACACAAACTCACACAATTAAAAAATGCTAGTCATATATCTATGACACATCATTGAAACACAAATAACCAAAGTGTATTTGGAACTTAAATTATGAATTTCAACTTATTTTATGGAGAAGTAAAACATGAGTTATTAGTCTGTCAGCCAACGTTGAGGATGGGAAGTGCAGGGCTCTGAGTCTTTGCTTTCAGCCCTGTATTGATGTGTATGCAAAACCCATTGGCCAAGAGAAACTCCTTTCCCCAAGTACCACCTCTCTTTCCCTCCAAGTATTTCTGCCGCCTCCCAGGACTTCAAAGCCAGAGCTGTCAGTCAGCAGAGTGCACAAGAATTTGAAAGTCTATGGGTAACTCTGAAGGTATTTCCCTTCCCTCTCACCAATACTGTTGCTCTGTGTCCACTGTGATGTGGACATAATAAATAGAAGACTAGTATGTATCCATGGACATTGTGTTCTAGAAAAAGAATTATTCACCAATGGAGTCTTCCTCCAGTGTTTCATGGTACAGGGCAGCACACCCTTGATGGGTTCTAGAGCTGACTCAATCTATTCTATTTAAACTCCTTGGTGCATAAGATCCCTTCACTGAGCAGGCTGGGAAGTTCCTTAGTGCAGCTATATTTACTCCTTCCCCCAAGTAAAAATGCTACCAAGAGATAAATACAAAATACAGTTTGACAGAGCACCAATAAGGTTCACGATAAAAGGGGATATGTTACTGATACCCAACACAGTTCTTACCACAGAGCACATGTTCAATCTGTAATTGAGGGTTTAATATACTACTTATAAGGGTTCCAATTCTTTCTCATATTAAGATAGAAAAGACAGGCTGGAGACATGGCTCAGTGATTAAGACTCTTGCCTGTAAAACCCAAGGACCTGAGTTCGATTCCCCAGTACCTAGGTAAAGCCAGATGCACAAAGTGGTACATGCATCTGGAGTTTGTTTGCAGTGGCTGGAGGCCCTAACACACCCATTCTCCATCTGTCTTTCTCTGCTTGCCAATAAATAATTTTTTTAAATATAGAAAAGAGATCATGATTGCAGGAAAATTAAAATGTTTTTCTGAGCAAGGAAGTGTTCATTAAAATGAGAGATAAGGAGAGAAAAAAAGACATCACTGAACTATCGCCATGATTAGGTGGAGCCAAATATCTGGTGACTTTGAGGCTCAGTGTCATGAATACTGCAAAGTTACATAATTACATGGGCCTCGCTGCTCAAGGTCTCGGCAGATTACAGTGTTGTCCTACATCCCTCTCTTAAGTTAAAAGCTCAGGAGTTTATGTGTCACCGGTATAAATGAAACATGGAAGAAAAGAAGTGAGAAAGTTAGTTAAATAGTTTAATCAGAGCAGTTTTACAATTCTAAAATTAACAAGCAGACTTGTAATAAAAGAGATCCAATGGCAGCAAAATGACCTTGCTTCCATCTGAACCCACCTTTTTAATTGTAAAGATTAGCATTACATTTAAAAGGACTCAAAATGGAGAAAAAAATGGATATATATTATCATCCATGTGTTGTGATGCAACTGATGAAATCCCTGAATGGATATTGCTTCAGCTTTGATATTTAAAAAATGGCCTGACAAGGAGTCCAACGGCTGATCACTGGTGGCCCAAAGAAAGAGAACAACTCAAGACTACTGTGACATTCTTAATGGATCATATCGTCACTGGATGACGCTGGTTCCAGATACACAAGAAAGCCCACAGCACTTGATTACTATGAATAGAACTACCATGGAAGGTCTCTCGTGTGGATCAACCTGCTTCTGATGGGTTTTCTTGTTTGTTTAAACTTGCATAATAAACATGCAATGGATTATTTCTTTTGAAAGAGTATTTTTGCAGTCTTTTTGTTTTCATACAAAGATTTCATAAATGGCAATGTTGCATCAGAGTGTTACCAAAAGAAGAGCAGGAGCAGAGGGGAGGGTGCATGTGAAGCGGCTGAATGAGAAGAGCCTTCTGTCCTGAGACACACCACCCATCTTCTTATCAAGGTGCAACAGCTTTTCTTACCCTCCCCCACCAAAGAAAAAAATCAAGAAAAATAAACCCAACTCACAAAACCAACCTAACGAAGAAAAACCAAAAGGTTGACCTAAAGAAAATAAAGATGTTTTTCATGCACATTGTCTTCTGCATACCCCAACCCACATATAGTAAGGCACTATTTCCCTTTGCAACTGGTGTCCACGGTAACAAGTAAGTGCTACAATGCTCTGTGACCCTCACACACTTCCTTCCGGATGGCAAAAATAAGAGGGTGAGTGTGGCTCTGTCTGCCACTCTTGGCTGTGAAAGTCTGGCAACTCAGGGAGACGCGATGATCCTCAGAGAAAACTGTCCCTGTGTGGTATGGCAGAGTGTCCGTGATGGTTTTCTTCCCAGAATTCTTGTTTTTGTCTGTTTGTGGATTTGGATTGTTATTCCGTCTTTTTCTTTTTTCCTCAAAGAAAATATATGAGGTGGGGGAAAAACAGTCAGTCCTCAGAGACCGAGCTGCGATGCTCTCAGACGGCAACTCCCAAGGTCAGCAAAGTGCTTCCAGGAGAGCAGAGAGAATGAAAGAGGGCATGGAGAGATGGGGGGGGGGGGCTTCTTGTTTTTGGTTTTTAGAGATGGCCAGGGCATGATTTTAATTTAACTGGTCTTCATACTGTTTCCGGAAACAGTCCCCTGCTGGGAAAAATTCCCAGCACCTCTCTTGATACATCTTCCAAACATAAGATTCCTGTAAAAGTAAAGGAAATGCATTAATTTCCATTAACTGTCTTTAATTAAGACAGTTCCAAAAATCTGTCTGCTAAGACAAGAAAAAAAGGAAGAAACTCAACTGTGTAAATCTGTCACATGTTACGGGAAAGCTCAACTGTATGTATATTAAAGTAGAAATCTATTACTTTAGCAATGAAAAATCAATGTTCATCTTGACCATAATATAATAATGACAAATACATACTTATGTGCTTTCTAGGGTTCTCATAATAAAATATTATTGATTGTATCTTATTTCAAATTCAAACTATCGACCTTTTGTTAATAGCAAATAGGTAAGCAGGCATGACAGAGAAATTTTAAGTTGTTTAAACATCTTAAACATTTAATATTTTGTAATGTTGACCTGGTCATAATATTACATGAAAGTTCATTATAAATTATAGGCTACATGATTAAACATTTGAGGGCATTAGAACTAGGAACACTCAATTTTCTTCAAAAATGGGGACTCATAGGCAAACCTGACATTTTCAGCAAATAAAAAGCTTATTTAAAATGTGAAATTTGAATGTTATTTCAATGAAGGCAATATTTCCACTCTCATCCTAAACAAAGGAATTTTATATCAAGATACCACAACTAACACCATGTACGGCTTCTCATCTCATTGTTTCTTTTTGAAGACAACACAGTCATCACCTACCTGTCCTGTGTGCTCTGTTTCATCTTTGTTTATAAGATACATCAGAAAAAACCTAGAGATATAGAGAGACTAGTCAGCAATGGACTGGATGAAAATATCAGTATAAATAGGAAAGATTCTTATACAGCATATTTGGGTGGCAATGAGTTATGGTAAGAACAGAGAAAATGTAACACATTAAAAAATTAATTACAGTGTACCAGAAAGAAGAAAGTGTGTTTTATGAGTTACCATATCTAATATGACACACAGATTTACATCATAGGTCTTATACTTGGCTTCAGGTCAGGGACATATATGGTCAGAGTCAAATCAACACTGATGCATTTTAATTAAAAACTGGCTTCATAAAGCATTGTAAGTTTTGATCAATTTAACTGAGAATAAAGTTTAACCACTTTTTTTCCTCAATAATGCTACTCCATAACTCATGTCTGTTTGAATTTGAAATTGAGTTATAAACTAAGGATGATATTTTGCCAAACCATACTTTTGGTTATTCCCAAAGGAATGGTTAGATTTCCATGTTAAACACATAAAACCTGTAATGAGGCATGATGGCATCTGTTCAAAATCCTACCACTTGGGAGTCTGAGGCAGGAAGATCACAGGCTCAAACTGTCTCAAGAAAGAAAAGAAGCAACAGCAGCATTCAACTGACTTTCCAATCATGCCCAGAGAGACCTTTAAGTCCTCATTCTAGAAAGAATCATTCCCATTGAGAGTGGTAGCTTAACTTGGTAAGTCCACCTAGTCCAGGGGCAAAGAGGGTCCGTCTTTCTCTCCAGTGTCTGGGCAGTTGTGGAGAATAATAAAGGGCCCTTTTTCAGCTTCTGAGGTTCCTGGGATGGAAAGGAATGGGCCCCTGGGAAATGCACTCACAGGTAGTTGGCAAGGTTGTGCTCCTGTAACGTGTGGGTTTCAAAGCCATGCGGCACCGTGTCGAAGTAATCATTGCCTATCCCGCAAATGAAGCACTTGGTCTAGAAGGCCAAGAGAAATGTTGAGATGTCAGATAAGTCACAGACAAACACAAAAAGACAGTATGACTTACTGTGCTCTTCATCTCTTTCCTCTGAATTGAAACACTCCCTGCTGGAGAGAACAGGGAGGCTCTTGGAGTCTTAGGAAGCTTCGAGAACATACCAGGCTTAGGAAGTGGGAAGCTCAGAAAACTTACAAGACTTGGGATGCTTAGCAAATGAAAAGATGCCCAAAACTCCTCCCCAAGGTTATACAAGCAGCAAGCAATTTCTGGGTGAGATAAGACCCTCTGGAGGAGCTGCCTGCAATCTGGGCAGGGAGTGTGGAACACATCTGCCATGAATCATCCATCACAGGTGCTTTGCGCCTTTCATTGATGCAGCGGCCTCTGAGTCACCCATGTTCCTGGAAGTATCCCTTCACCATGCTCCTGTAAGGGGGCCAAATAAACTCAGCCATTCACTAAACTCCACTTGTGTGGAATTTTTTTTTTTTTTTGTCTGTTGTGATGTCCTGGCTGGGTATTGAAACAGACTTGGTTCATAGCTCCCAGGCCTGGAGCAGGTTGTACCTATTTGACTTTTTAAAATATATGCCAAATATCATCTTGTGGGGGTTGTGCCATGCCCCTGAATACAAACTTACAAACTGCTGCTGTCACCACATCACTACAGCTGGCTTAAACGATGTGGGTACCAATAGGAGTATGGGATAGATGGAGAGAAGGCAAGAGAAAGATGGCTGAAAAGCACTGAGTTTCCTTATTCCCTGTAGTATACATGGAGCTATGTGTGGTGATTGTCCCATTCATGGCTCTGAGCAGTTATCTCCTGAGTTGCTAACTGTGTCCTGAAGAAAGACTGGCAACCAAGCAGGAAAGAGATACACGCTGCTTCACCTTGGGATGGGCATAGCCAATACCAAGTATGAGGCATTGTATCAGCAGTTCTGGAAGGGCCAGCCAGCACTGGGCCAGGTACAGAGTTGTGTCTAGGATCTGGCTGCTGATTTATTTTAATTAAATTAATTAATTAATTAATTTAGGCTCTCTTCCCTCTCTGTCTCTGCAGATAGCACCTCTGCTGAAGTCTGCCGCCTGCAAGCCACTCCACAACCCAAGGCTGACTTTCCATCCCATCAGGATTTTAGAATTAGAGGCACAAATGCATCCAGTGACCATTGCCCTTGTAGGACCGAGATGAGCCCTTTCTCTCACGCATAAAAGCTGGTGAATTCCATCTGAGGCAGGCTGGTGATGCCTGGGTTGTAGATAAATCATGAATGTCATTCTGTCTCCTTTGGGTCAATCCCTGTTGATAGTATTCAGGCCACAAGTTTGGAAGACAATCAGGTCTTTACAGCACTCCACTGGATGCCCCCTAAACCAAGCAGCTCCAAACCACACTCGTCAGCTGCACCTCAGACCAGCTCTTCCTCAGCCTTGGGCAACTGAGTCATCACCTATCCATCAGGTGGCTCATGCCTGAAGCCTGGGCTCTCCTCCTTTCTCCATTCACTTCCTCCTTGGCAGCTGCCCAATCCCCTAAATTCCTTTCATCCCAGCTCCCAATTTACCTGATGTCTACTTCCTTGGTCTCTACGTGGAGAATGCTATCAGCCTGTTCCCTGCTCCTGGACTGGCCGGGTTCTAGTTCACTCTACATTGTCACCATCGTTTGTTTCTTAAAATGTAAATCTCCTCACCTTGCTTAAAGCCCTTAACTTCTCACATGAGGTGCTAGAATCTTCATTTAATAGACTTCCACTCCAGTCCCGTCACTGGAATTTCAATGTTTTACCATGAACCACTTATGCTTGTTTATTAGCTGTTTTTTTCTCAGTGCTCTGACAAAAGTACCCACTAGAAGCCACTTGAGGGAAGAAGGATTTATTCAGGCTTACAGTTCAGGGGTTACAGGACATCATGGAGGGAAAGGTACAGCAGAGGGAGCTCGCATGAAAGAGCCTGCTAGCTTCTTAATGGGCCAGGAAGCAGAAATGCAGGCCAGAACCGAGGCTGACCTCTAAGCCTCTAGTCCAGCCACTACATCCCTATATCTGCTAGGTAGGCCTCATGTCCAGAATCTTCTTCAACCTCCCTATAGAGAGCCACAGGCTGGGGACCAAGTATCCAAATTCATAAACCTGGGGAGGACATTTCACATTCAAACTACATCGGATTCCAAAAAGAACCATGGCATATCATATTCCTTAAGTCAATCTTGGTAATGACCTCTGATGGTGACATTCTGAGAGAATCCAATGGGGATTTATCCTTGGAAATGAGAACAGGATGATGAAAGAAAGAAAAAGAGATGTTGCCTGAAGTGCCCTGCTCTCTCTCCTTCCAAAACTCCAGGCTTCATCCATGTATGCCTTCCTTCTCAAAAGCTTCCTTTTGAGAGTGACACAACACCGATCCTAGAGACCAGCACTCAGGCTGCCTCCCATTAAGGGCTCATCACACTACCTGTGACCCTTGGGTGCTGACCTGTCAGAAACTCTGGTTTGACAAATCGTCTCCCTACTGCGGGTGTCAGGTGGTGGTCAATCACTGTATCTATGCACTTGGCTTCCAGTACAGCCCTAGCCCAGCCACTGCTCAAGTATGTGTACTGCATGGATTAACAGGGTGTTGAAGCCCCACATTCGTGATTCTTTTGATCATGGCAGTGAGGAAACAGAGCAGCCACACCTCTACATCCAAGTCACAGACAGGCTCACCTCCATGTCTTCCTTCACTTGCTCCTGTTGGTCTCTGAGTTCTCCAAAAGCATCAATGATTAAACCTAGTGTTAAAGAGATACAATGTGATCCTTCGCAACTAGAGAATAAACTTAAATTCACAGTCCATTGAATATTCCTTCTGGGAAAGGAAACATACAACCATGTTGGGAGATGCTCTGAACAGGGTAGACATGTGAGATCTCAGTAGACACTCCTGCTAGGGAAGGGGGTGACACTGGAAACTCCTTCTAGGAAAGTGAGGTCACACTGACACTCTATCATGGAAGTGATTTCGCATTGGACACTCCATCAAGGGAAGTGAGATCACACTGGACACTCCTAGGAAAGTGAGGTCACACTAGACACTCCCAATAGGGAAGATAGGTCTTACTGGACACTCCCACTAGGGAAGCAAGGTCACACTGGATACTCCTTCTGGGGAAGTGAGGTCACATTGGACACTCCCAAGAAAGAATGAGTTCACACTGAACATTCCCGTAAGGGAAGCTACATTCTCCCTGACAGCAGAAGTAGATGGAGTCATTGGCTGAATTCTTACTGGAGAACTATTTTAAAAGAAGCAACCGAACAAGAATGTGATGGTCAGTGTGGCAAGTTCAGATGCTGTATTACTGCTGATTTCATGTTGGAAAGGAGTGACAGACTTATGCTTGTAATATACTCACCAGGAAGATAGTGATTTACAAAGGAACATTACCAAATAAGCTGAGAAATATCTCAAATCGTTTTTCCTATAAGGTCCACACACTCCCTATAATTTTGCACAACTCACTCCATGGAGCTTTCCATCTCTGTCTCCTCCTGTGACTTCTTGGCTACACCCTTTCTTCCACTTGTTTTATGAGTTTATCTTCTTATAAAACACAGTATTAGGCTGAGCTCAGCAGTTAAAGCAATTGTCTACAAAGCCTAGGGAGCTGGGTTTGTTTCCCTAGTTCCCATATAAAGCCAGATGCATAAAGTGACAAATGCATCTGGAGTGCATGTATAGCAGCTGGAGGCCCCAGAGTACCTATTCTCTCTCTCTCTCTCTCTCTCTCTCTCTCTCTCTCTCTCTCTCTCTCTCTCTCTCTCTCTCTCTCCTCTCTCTCTCTCTCCTCTTTCTCTGAAAATAAATAAAATATAAAACCCCCACAGTATTGTTGCTCTCTATAAAGGGATAGCAAATGGATTATATCTCCTTTAACTTGTCAGTGTACTTTCACAAAAACAGCATCATGTCACGCCTAAGAGACTTAAAAGATGATGTCACACTTTAGGTATTTAATTCAAACTAGGAAAAAAATGTGTTAAATAGAAAAAGTAATGTGACATAGTCCAGGTTAGCCTGGAGTAAAAGGAAGAAGTGGTTGGTGACACAGCTCCCTGGATGTAAGTGATGGCTTGGAATCCAGCTGCCCAGTCCAGGCCACCCCTGGGCAGCTGTGCACTTTGACCAAGTTACTAAGACTATCCAAAGCTCAGCTTCATATTTACATTGGGAGTTCTGGCCTTGTCCTCAAAAAGTTAATGAAAGGGTTAAATGAGTGGCTGCATAGGCCTGGGTCATGGGACTGTCCAAGCTACATTCATTCCCCAATTGTTTGAAACCTTTCAACAACTGCAGAGCTTAAAGATGTATAGAACCTCAGTGGGACAGACCCTGAAGGCTGGCTGGTTCACTAACCCTCAAAGCTTGTAAAGCTAATAAATGACACGGCTGGAATTCAAACCATGAATTATATACTCCTTCCCTGAGAGACTAAAGAAAGCTGCATCCTCCATTCCCCACCCCAGGGTCACATACTTTATTTATTCCCTGCTACAGATTTCACAGGGAAGAAATACTGGAATAAAAATGTCATCTGGCCTTTACAGAAAACATGTAGCACTTTTTTTTTAAAAACTACTGTTTCTTGGAGTTCTTTATTTATTTATTTTGGTGTGTGTATGTACACGTGGTGTGTGTATGTGTATTTTTATGTATGTTGTGCATGTCTATCTCAATTACTATCCTTGTTGACACAGGGAATCTCATCAACCTGACTCATCAACTCAACTCTTCTAACTAGTCTCAGGGAATTTTCCCGACCCTGGCTCCCCAGTGCTGGGGTTCTAGGTAGGTGCTCACACCTGGCTTTTGCTTGGGTCCTAGGGATCCAAGCCCAGCTCCTCTTGCTTGCACATCCAGCACTTTACAAACTGAGCATCTCCCCACCCCAAGCACATGAGGCCACGCTGAACCCTGGCTTTACCAGTAGGAGCACTGCCACCCAAGGGGCTCACCTTGGATGATGGCCAGGAGGATGACAATCACGAAGAAGAAGAAGGTGATGTCGAAGATGATCCGGTAGATCTCATATTCATCTCCCGCCGGGTCCTCGATCTCATCACCGATGCCCCCTCCAGCACGGACGCCCACGTACATGTGGAACATGTAACACTGGGAACAGACAAAACCATTCTAGGGTCTCCATGCCCCTCCACCACCAAAGCCAGGCTTTCTCTCTCCTTCCTGACCCTCACTCCAGAATCGAGGTGGGTCTCTGTCTTCAATCCTTGTCACATGGATGCATGTGGCTGTCTCTTATCAAAGTTCCACACTGTGCTCTCTCTTTAGCACTTCCTGTCTTTCTTGGAAGACATTGAAAAATGCTGCTTTAGCACCTCGGCTCTGAAACACCTGTGACAACATGGTACTGTGATCACATTAAAGGGCAGGGAAATGACAGGAAATTGTGAAGGTGCTAAAAGAAAGATTTCTAAAGGTTGGTTTGGTAAAGAGAAATGCTGAGATAGATTTATTTGGGGAGAGAGGGGGTAGAAGGTTTCGTAGATGAAGTTTGTGACCTATGGAAGAATATGGTAGGGTTCCAACACTCAGGCTTCAGTCCTGAGGCATGAAGGGAGGTGTGAGGGCTTATGAGTTTCTGGGGGAGGGAATGTTTCATGCCATGGCCCAGCCTAAGTGGGAGGAAGGAAGGTGCCAAACAGGGCCAAAGGCCATAAACTCAAGTGGTCCTAGGTTCTCCTGGCAACAGGGGCTGGTCTTGCTTCCCCTTTGGGCCTTGGTGGTGGTTTGATTCAGGTGTCTCCCATAGACTTATGTGTTCTGAATGCTTGATACACTGCTGATGGCAATTTTGGAATTGGAACCTTGTTGGAGCTGTGTTGTTGGGGGTGGGCTGATGGAGGTTATTTCCAGCTTCCCCTCGCCAGTGTTTGGTACACTCTTCTGTTGCTGTTGTCTACCTGATGTTGACCAGGAGATGATGTCCACCCTCTGCTCATACCATCATTTTTTCTGTCATCATGGAGTTTCCCTTCGAGTCTGTAAGCCAAAGTAAACCCTTCCCTCCACAAGCTGCCTTTGGTTGGGTTCTTTGTGCAGCAAGAGAAAGCTGACTGCAAAGGGGTAGAAGATTTTAGAACTCTGCTGACTAGCCTCTGATAATGTCCTAGTCCACAGTGGCAATTAGATATAAATAAATAAATAAGTGACTCCAGATGCCAAATATCCCCTAAGGGACAAAGTTATGCTAGGTTGAAAATCACTAGCTGAGTATCTAGTGCCTTTCCATCATTTAAGATTTACCACAGCTCCCTACTTCAGGCCTGTACATCAGGCCCCTCTTACTGCTAAGTCCTATCACAGCTCCAAATCCTACCCTCACCTAACAAGCCATCTCTAATCCCTAATCTTGTGTGTGAGGTGGGGTAGGTATGGTGGGTTAACATGTATGTGCATATAAGCTGAGGTCAGAGGACAAGTTGGGGTGTCACCTTCACCTAAAAAGAGGTGTAAATATGAAGAAATAACTCTGTGAGACAGAAAGGGTATACTTTCAGAAAATCAGAAGGGGGAAGAACAGGATGTGGCTGGTCCTACAAAAAGAAATGTGAACACACAGAGGTTAATTCCCCAGAGTGGATATGCTCTGTCTTTCCTTTCCCATCCATCCCCTGAACTGGTCCACCCTGGGTTAATCACTCTGTTGTCATTAGCAGATACGGAGGACCAGCTGATGGAGGCACCCTAATTGGAAAATAAGGTCAAATCTCTAGGAGAACACATACAATAAACCTAGAACTACCTAACTTCCTAGGAGTCTCCCTTATCACCCGAAAAGCCTACTTTCTATTAAAAAATGGCCACAGGCAGGTCTCAGCAACCTCTGAGTTTTCTTCAGGGATTTTTTTGGGGGTCACCACCCTTTTTTGGGGGGATTAGGGGGGTAGGGAGGGTCACCACCCTGTGGGTTTGCAAAGCAGCCCTGGAGATCTCAGCCCTTCAGTAAACAAATTCCTGCATGAATGCCCAGTCAGTCTCTCCAGCTAAAATCATCCTTCGACCCTGGACTCTTTTCCATTTTTTTTTTCTCCTACATTCTTGAAGAGGAGGCTCGAATCCTATCAGGACAAGGCAGGTTTAATTAGGTTCTCAGACTGAAATACCATGATCTGGGAAGAAAAAAAGAAATCCCTTCTGGAGTAGGGTTTGTAAACCCGCAGCTACAGTGCCACCTGCTGGGCACAACAGAAGCTGGCTGGCCAAGTTCTTACAGATGGATTACCTTCATCCATGGAGACCACCAGAAGAGCAGACAGAGGCAGTGACACCCACACCACACAAGGCAGGTGGCACCAAGTATCTCAAGACAGATTACAGACTTCAGTTAGAATGGAGAGTCACTCTATGGAAGGACACTGCCAGGCTGACTGGCACAAAGAAAGGATTCTCTTTCGAGAGCCCAGGTTCCAGAAGTCAATCAGAAAAGCATGGAAAATGAAAAGTCTCCATCTTCCCCGTGATCTTTGGCTCTGCTTCCTGGGCCTCCTCACATGCACTGTTAAGACTCTTCTTTTCTCGTTCACAGTTTGTACATTATCCCATATTCACACGAAGGAGGTTCCTCAATTTTTAAATAGCTGTGTGATTTTAATGTGTCTCCTGTACGTGAGTGAATCAGAACTCTTATTGACAGATTACTTCCAGTTTGTGTTAGTGGCTAATGTTTCTGAATACACAGAGGGATATTTGTAAGCAAACCAACTGGTAAATTCCTAGCAATGGAACTGATAAGGTAAAAAGGTATGTATACAGTTCCATAAATATTGCAAAATTATCTAAGGCTGTCACATAAATTCATATTCCCTTTAAAAGAGTTTCCCCACAAATTCACTGACTTGACTTATTAGCAAGCTTTAATATTTTTATAAAAATAGATTTTCAACCAGGCATTGTGACACACGTATGTAATCCCAGCACTCAGGAGGTAGGAGGATCACTGTGAGTTTGAGGTCAGCCTGAGCAAGACCCTACCTCAAATACAAAACAAAGAACATAGTTTTTCATTGTTTTGATTTGTATTTATTTATTTTATGGTAAAGGCTGAGAATTCTTTTAATATTTACAGATGAACCTATTTTACTGTGAGAAGTTGCCCATGTTTCTACTGACTTACTTCTTCCTTCTGAGGGTACACCAAGGACGTTGTAGATGAAGAGAACCTGCACTCTATCGTTAGGCTGAATGAGCTTCTCTAGTTATCATTTCTCTTTAAGGAACCATTTACACTTGTTCTTTTTCAAAAGAGTTCTTTAGGCTTTCATGGTTCCTAGGTTTTATATCACCCTCAAAAAGTCTTTCCCTCACTTAACAATTATCGCTGTCATTTCAAGGAGTCAGATATTTCCTGATGGCTACTGAGTCAAAGAGCAAGGCTGAGATCCAGTTTTATCATTTTTCCCCTCAGGGGTTTGTTTACTTGTTGGATTGGTTTTGTCATTTTATGACTGCAAAAGCCAACTTTACCATATTTAATTTCCACAAGCACTTGCATGTATTTCAAGTCTGCTCTGTTCCAGTAACTTTTCATCATCAGGTAGAAAACTATTGTATTTACTACACTTTAAAATATTGTTTTTTTCCTCATATAACTCTTTTGGGGTCTTTATTTTACTAAAGGTATTTCAGAATCACTATAACAGTCCCCTTGACTTATATGTACAACCCCAGTTATGGACATGTTTCATGCTTATTGAAGGATCTCTCTCTGTCTTGGTAGCAACATGTATTTCACTTACCCCTTCCTGGCCTAAGGATGTCAATATGACCATTTCTGACATGCCATTATCAGAGTCAAGTTACAGAACAGTGACATAGAACAATGGGAAGCTTGAACGTCTGTTATCATTGAAAACCAAGACCAAAAAGGAAATTTAACACAGAACATTCGGTATAAAAGCAACGTGTAGCAGTTCTGTCAAGAGAGAGTATTTTTGGATTTTAATAACATCGGGCAAAGTCATTAAGGCAAACAAAAAGCCAAGTGTTCAAATTCTTCTGCAGGAAATAATTTCACCTGACATCCTGGGAATACATGAATAACAGGCTAACATGATGACATTTCTTCTAGTTCTATGCTTCTCGGCAATTCTAATTATCAGCCCAAGCAACAGATGTGGAAATTTAACAGACATGGTCCTTTATGTTCTGCTAAAAATGAGAATTGCTGCTCTTTTTCTGAGAGCCACTCAACTTCTTATTGTGTATGGTATTTCCTCCCCTGTGCTGCTAGAGGACACACATAATTCCTTCGATTGAAGATGCGGGAATCAAAGTTTATGGACTTACGGTTAGCATATCATCACACTTCATGTCTGGGGTGTCACCATCTTCACTTTTATTGTAGAATTTTCGGAAGAAATTAAATGCCACAACTGTATATAGGTACACGACAACAGCTAATAAACCCACGGTTAACACAAGCTGTAAAGCAAGGTGACATTGAAAATGGATTAGGAACATGGGACATATGACTGGCAGGTTTGATAGCTGTGTAGCAGAGGAGCGCATCAGCCAGACAGCTGGATTTACTGGCTGCAAGCAATGGGAGCAGTGACCTCCCCCTTCTCCTCTCAGAGCTCAGCAGTGGAAACATGTATTTACATACCCTTCTTTAGAGCAAGTTGTCAAAGCATTTCATTCAAAATTGAACTGCTCAACTAGCTAATAAATGCACAATATAGTTGGAGTATAAATAAGTTATGGTTTGGTTTCACATCCCGGTCACACATAAATCTTAATTTATTTTTCTATTATCTAAATACACAGTAGTAGATATTACAGAAAGCACTTTCTCTCACTTTATAAGGCTTTTCTGTAAATAAAGTTCTAAAAATCATCTTATTTGCCTTATAACAGAAAGACATTGAAAATTAAAATTTTAAATCACATTTTGGAATTAAGTAAGAATCAGTATTACTTCTGATATGTTTATAAAACTGAAAAGTCTTTCTCTGAAATAAAAGAAATTATTCGACATGCAAACACTACAATTAATGACCAATATTTTGAAAGCTATCTTTCACAAAGTTTCACAAAGTTCAATGTTCCACTAGGAAAGGTCATTCAGCTCTATGTGATATTTAACTCCAAACTGTACATATAAAAAATTTACATCAGATAGCCAATGATAAAATATCATCTATCTATATCAAAATCTGACTTTTACCAAGTTAGTGAAAATATATTTCTGATTACATCACAGAAATTCTAAACATACTAAAATGTGTCACCTGTGTGCTCATGTTTTGATGAAATCACCTCCTACATGCCTGGTTGTAGCATATGTGTTCATTAAATCTTTTTTTAGAATAACTATAATTATCTGCAAAAAGCATGCTATCTTCACAGATGCTTTACTTCATCTTGAAGTGATGCACAGAGACACCAAATTTTCCATGTCTTACCAGTTTGGACTATTAAGCTCTATACATTTCTGCAAACAAAATTTTTATATCTCAAAAGGACAGTAATCACTACAAAAGTTTGTGAATTGATTGACAGCCCTGTCAGGCTCTATATGTTGGAATACACGGACACACTCAACATCCTCATTTCTTTACCAACACTGGAGCTCAGTAGAGCCCAGTAGACTGTCACTGAGCCCGTGACTTACCAGAAACACCATGACCATATTCAGCACCTGAGGTGACTCGTACAGGAGCCACACACTGAGATTTAGAAAACAAAAGATCAGGACTTTGGGACTAGCTCTAATTACTGAGGTGCTTTCATTTTAAAATAAATGGGACTAGAAGGCTCTGGAAAGGAGGCTGTTAATCCACATAACTAGCATGGACCCAGTGGACCCTTGGAAGATAGCAAATGAATTAATAAATATGTACGTCCATCTGCACTAAGTCGCAATGGAGAGTTTCTTCCTGGAAGAACTGAGTTCCATCAGAACAGAAGTTGATTCTCTGAACCTGGAGCCTTGGTCCTCCAAGTCAGTATAAGCTTGTCAAGCTTAAAACATGATTTTTCCTTTAATTTAAAAGTGGGAAAAGGACACGATTAACATTAAATTAAACTGTGGTCTCTCTTATTACTAATGCAAGCAGCGCATCAGAGTTCTGGGACACATTTTATTACTCCGTCCTATCAGATGGCGTGAACACTGCTGTGTAAGCAGTGTTGGAACGCATGTCCTCAGAATTGAACAGGTGGGCTTCAAAGTCCTCCATGTTAGTGTTTCCTTAAGCTTCACAAAAATCTGACAAAATAAGGGCTCTTCTTAGTTCTATTTTACAAGATAAGGGAGTTGAGATTTATGAACATTACTAAATACACCCACATCTGAGGTCACACACACACAGCTAATCAGCTAGGATAACCCTTTAAGTAGGTCTCATGGACTCTGAAAATACTACCCATGGTTTAGAAGAAAACCATGCAGACGCTCCCTTCAAAACTAAAGTCTTTAAAGCCATACACTGTCATTCAGGAGGTGGTTTTATTTCACTGAGTTTATTTGTTGCTGTTTTCAGTTTCTGAACATGAAAGGGAAAGATCACCTCTTACCTGTTTGCCATTGTGAGTTACTGAGGACAGGATGGTTCTCAGGGTCTTGAATCCCATCGCAATATCAAGAAGATGAGCAGCAAAGAAAAAGTTGTTATAATGTCCAAGAACAGACATGGTCATATACCAAGCTAGGTAGAGGAAGGACTGGTGGAATCAAACAAGGGGAAAGCTATGTCAGAAATCAGAACACATGAAGGATGTCAAAAGCCACTTTGTATCACTCTGCTATTCACTCCATTTGGCTCACATTCCTAGAGTAATTTTTAATTTTAGTTAACTGTGTTAGTGATTTGGCCATTATATATGTCAATTGTTTTAGAAGATACAGTGTTATTCTTTCGTTCAAAACAGAGTGGCATTTCTTACTATGCTCTCTTGGAGAAAAAAACAAAAGCATCAACCTACGTCCTGACAGCAGAGTTTCTCAACTTTACACTATTGCTATTTTGGACCAAATGATTCTTTAATGTGGGGCTGCTGTGATACCAGGTGGTCAGCAGCATCTGCCAGGTACCAGTAGGTAGGTACCACTGTGGCCCGCGGAAACTGTCTCCAGACACTGAATTGTCAACCAGGGACAACACTGCTTATGTTGAAAACTCATGTCTGCAGCAAATCAAAGAGCCCACAAATTTTCCTTCCCTCCTTTTCCCTGGTTTTTACACACTCAATCACTATTGGTTGAGATCCACTAGTTACGTAAGAAGCTTTATCCACCAAACATTTCACAACTGTGGTAAAATGAGCCATATGATTGGTTCTCTTTGAAGAGCTCTCCCGGGGTATAGCTCATGTAAATGGTTCACTTCACACAGGGTGGGAAATGTATATACTTATGGGGAGTGAATAAGCAGGATAAAAATCCTGGGATTGTTTTAACTTTTTGGATTAGTTTCTTCTGCATATGGTGTTTTTTGTTCATGCAATTCATGAGAACGGGTCTGTTGTAGTTGCCTTGTATTGCTGTGAGAAAATACCTAAGAGCAGCTGATGGGAGGAAAGTGGTTTATTTTGGATTATGGACTACAGGGGAAGGGAAAACATGGAATAAACAGAGGTTGGACATCACCTCTGCCGCAGCAGGTGGGAAATGAAGTATGAGAGTGAGCCAACTAACGCTGGGTTCTCCTCCAGTGACACACCTCCTCCTGCAAAGCTCCACCCCACAAATTCAAAACACACAAGTGTTTGAGGAACACCTAACTACAACCACCATGGGATCAGAATGGTTGCTCTTTCTTAACCTGTAACAAAGAAGAGAAAGAGAAGGAGGCTTAGGTTATGAAAAAGACTTCACGGATAATGTGGGCTGAAGTCAAGAAAGCGGAATGGCATTGAAGACAGACGCTGAGAGGAGACTATTCAGTGCTAGCTGGGGTGGGAGTGGGTTTGAGCACCAGCTCCCTGTTTGGGAAAATCAGGCTGTGTAGCTACAGTAAAGTTTTAGGGTCTTGGGGCCAAGGTAAGAGGGGGTGTCTCCACCACCTCTTGGCAGCAAGCTGCTGGGTGTCATTCACAGAACAGTAACCAAAGAAAGTGGCATTTCAGGAAAATCTATTAAGAAGCTACTGAATGGTAACTATTCTCCCATGCATTTGCACCCATAGTCTCTTATTTCAGTTTAGCAAGATTCCTGACACAAGGGAGTCTTTAGGCCCAATTTCCAAGTGAGGAATCTGAGCTCAAAAACGTGGTGAGTTTGCAGAATTCTTCAATTTAGGAAACTACTGGAGAAGCCCCAGGCTGAGGTCATGAGACCCCAAGCAGCAGTGACACTATCAAGGGTAGAAGGGAGAATGACAAGGACAGAGAAGGGATCAAGCTTGGACTGAGCAACAGTTCACAGGTACTAGAAGGAGCTGGGGAAGGACGGATGTCCACTAAGAACAAAGCGAATGGAAGCATACAATTGTAGGTAGAGGGCTGGGTTGGTAGGAAGAGAGGAGAGGGAAGGCAATGCATCTGCTCTGGGACGGTCAGGTGGAAGCACCTCGGAGGGTATTGAGAGGCAAAGTCTGGGGGGAAAGGATGTTTGGGAGCACCAGGAGAGTGACAATCAGTGACAAGCTGAGCCAAGGAGCCCTGGTTGGTTTGGCACAGGAGATGCCCAGCTATGTCTGAATGAGAGAGAATGAATAACTTTAGCATCAAGCTATCTCAGGCAGTATCTGTGTCAAACTTCATCTCAATTACTTCTTTTCCATTGCTGGTGGTTTGAATCCGATGTTTTCCATAAACTCATGTAATTTGAGTGCTTTGGGAAGTAAAGCCTTACTATAGAAAGTGTATTTTTAGGGGCAGACTTTGGGGTGTCATAGCCAGCTCTCCCTGTTGCCAGAGTTCGGATCACTCTCCTGCTGCTGCTGTGGCAGAGGGGATGTCCAGCCTCCGATCATGCCATGCCTTCCTCTGCCATCATGAAGCTTCCCCTCAAGAATGTAAGCCAAAATAAAAACCTTTCTCCCATCAGCTGCTTTGGGTGAGGTGCTCTGTCCCAGCAATGAAGAAGTGGCTACAACACTGTTTTATGAAATTTCACTACAAAGCCTGTGTTTCATTGGCAACTCTATTGTATTTAGAGAAGTACTACGCTATTGAGGACAGAATGCATGGGAGAGAGAATCCAGAGACTGCAGATGACTCAGAGCCCAATAAAGCAAAGATCTTTGAAGAGGTCTCCTGGTTTCCTTCAGGACTGACCCACACTTCAGTTCTATAGCTAGGGGAATATTATGGTCTGGCTCACCTGGGCACAAGTAGACTATGCAGGGACTGTGGTGTGGAAGGTAGCCCTTAATGGGCCCAAGCCAGTAGACACTGGCTACTTGAGGAGAAGATATCAACTGGAGAAGAAGCTGGGGTACTTCCATTTATCCTGAGTTTCCATCATCAAATGAGAAATCATATTTAAGATGGCATATTAACAGTTCATGGCTCTAAAAGATGCTCATGAGATATAATTTTGAATACTTGGGCCTGTCTGTGATGGGTGAGGATAAAGGGAGAAGAATTTGGGTGTCACAGACTTTACATAGGGCAACATAATGAACAGTTATTATGGAAGTCAATGTTAAAATTAATGTCTTGAGATGAGAGGATTTAGCCTTAGGTAATTTTTTTATTATATGTGAATATATTCTATGCTTGGTTGCTAAAGTTATTTTGATAAGGAGAAATCATTCATTATTTCATGAAATTAAATAATTAAATAATAAAATTATTTAATGAAATTAATTTAATTTAGAATGAATAGTTAAATTTAATATTTTTATTAGGTTCTTAAAAAAATTGGAATACTAAGTAATGGTTCTCATTGCATTGTCACACATACTTTGTTTTTGTTGGTCCTTTTCTTCCCCTGCTCTTTCCAAACCCCTGCCCGCTCCCGTAATCAATCCCCTCTCTTCCAATTAGTTCCCTCTCTAGCACAACTAATTCTAAAAATCATTATTTGTTTAGGAGTTGTTGGATCCCTATACTCCTTTGAAGTATATCATTATCCAACTAAAACATAAATGGAAATACACATGAATTTCCATATTTTGCTTATTTATATAAAAACTTTCATTTCACTCTTTCACCTTTTGATAAAGTTTTTATGAAATATGATGATATTTTAGTAACTTCCTTAACTAACTTGCAAACAATCTAATCACCATGTTTTTTGTGTGGTATGAAGGGGGCTTACATTGTCAGTGAAAACGACTCCCAGTTTCCACATCTGATACTTCACGTCAATAGAGTTCAGTCTGGAATGACAAAAGGAAAAATGAAGAATTAGTAGATACGCACGTTAATCAGAGACGGCTTGCGAGGGCTTGCTGGCACCTGCTTGTCACGGTCCAGATTGGAAACTGTTAGGGAGACTCAGGTAAGAGATGCCTAGGTAAGAGAAGAGCAGAGTGTTGTGAAGGGGCTCATCTCAGTTCTCTCAGAGAGATCATGGCAAACAAAACAAAACACGACCTCTGTCTGCTGTGATTTAAAAGTTGCATTTGCATTTCCACCTGTTACACTAAGCTCTTACACAGAATACAACCTCAACTCACCTGACAGGTGACACTTATTCCTGGAAATGTGTGCTTCATTAACTGTTATTAAACAAATTTAATGACATTTCAATAGAAGGATTTTTGGCTCAAATAACAAAACATGTATAAATATACATATTTTATAACTAGATTTTGCGAATGAAAGCACAGTTTTGTTTTGTTTCATTTATTCACTTGTTTATTGTTTCTTTTGTGCTGCGGAGGATTATACCCTGGGCCTCCTGAAGCTAGAGTTCTCGCCCTGTTTTCATTTCTTTCTGTTTCAGTTACCTTGTTTGCTCCATTGCCATTTGTATCCAGGCAGGAATTGCGCCTTCACTGTAGCTTCCAAGGAGCTTTTCTTTTTTGTCTAGTCCAGCATTTATTTATAGCTGTGGGTATAGATGTACATATGTGTGCCTCTCTCACTAAGCTACAAACTCCCCAGCACAGATCATAGCTCACATGATCAATGTAACTCAACGAATCTCTGCTGAGTTTGGCAATCTCAGAATAAATACTCATAATCTTTGCACATTTAAAATGTGAATATTAAAATTCACTATGTTCAGCAATTGATGCTGACTTACAGGCCTGTTTGGATTTAAGGAGCCAGTGCTTTCATTACTTCTGAAATCATTTCCTGTAACTGGGCCAACCTTATAAGAGTGAGGACAGGTTTTGCTACCAAAGCTGATGATGCCTTTGAGATTCTTTTTTTCCTGGAAGAATGGTATCTTTATACTTGAGTTTAGGTTTTTGTTTGGTTTAAGTGCTGTTTTTCTTTCTCCTGAGAGGGGAGTCTTGCTAAGTGACCCAGAGTTTTCTCAAACTCCTGGGCTCAAATGATCTTTCTGCTTTAGCCTCCTTCATACGAGGGTTGAGTGCACCCTTGTCCTCACTTATATTTTCCCCTTCTTAACAGGAAGTCTAGATTGTCCTTTCTCGGGTAGCATCTACCTTTTTTGAGACAGAGTCTCTCATTGGTTTAAAAATCTGCAGGTAGGCTAGACTGGCCAATGAGCCCCAAAATTTTGCCTAATCTCCACCATGATATTACAAATATGCCCAGCTTTTATACTTGGATTCTGGGGACTAAATTCAGGTCCTCATGCTTGTAAGGAAAACCCTTTATATCAATCAGGACAAAAAATTTTAAAGCTGATATATTTTTATATTTTTATGTATTTGCAAGGAGAGAATGAATGAATGAATGAATGAATGAATATGACATGCCAGAGCCTCTTGCCACTGCAAACAAACTCCAGATGTATGTGCCAGTTTGTGCATCTGACTTTATATGGGCACTGGGGATTTGAACCCAGGCTGTCAGGCTTACAAACAAGCCCTTTAACTGCTGAACCATCTCTCTAGTCTTAAACGTGATATATTTTAGGAGAAAGCACTATGTTTTATTTTTTTGAAAAACAGCATTGTCGGGCTGGAGAGATGGCTCAGCAGTTAAGGCCCTTGCCTCCAGTGCCTAAGGCCCCCGGTTCAATTCCCCAGGACCCACGTAAGCCAGACCCACAAGGTGGTGGCCCTGGTGCTGTCTCTCTCTCTCTCTCTCTCTCTCTCTCTCTCTCTCTCTCTCTCTCTCTCTCTCTCTCTCTCTCTCTCTCTCTGTTCTCTGTATCTTTTTGCTTGAAAATGAATAAATAAAATATTTAAAAAAACAGCATTGTCTATGTAATAGGAAACCAACTTTTAAATGATGCACACTTTGCTTTTATTTCAGAAATTCAGCTGATCACACTTGCTAGATAGACATGGATCCAGACGACCATTCACCCCACACATTACCAAGTGAGAGCTAGTAAAGTGGGAACAGAGTATGTGCTCAAGAGACTCCACTTGGCTGCTCAACTCTTCTACTTACATTATTCCATGAACCTATCATCTCTTCTACTTACATTATTCCATGAACCTATCAGTTAAACAGTTCTCTATTTTGAAATAAACTTTCAAAGTGATAGTATATAATAATTCCAGAATGCTAAACCTTTGCTATGTTAAAAATAGAAATATAATATTAAGATATGAACTTTAAATATGTTCAATAAAGGGGCTACATAGTTTCTGTTTCCAAAGAATAGAGATTAAGTTGGCTCACACAGGAAGCATGTAAGAGCATAGATTTGCAAAAAAAAAAAAACCAAACATAAATGTTTTTACTTATGTTTTCCTTTGACTTTAAGGAGTACTTAAGGTTAAAAATGTTATTTAAATTAAATTAAATTTTTATAATTTTCTCTTGCTCTACTTAAATAACAAAAAGCGTACTTTCAGAAATTAAGAGGTCAGAGGGATGGCTTATACCTGTATCCCCAGCACACCAAAAGCAAAAACAGGAGGATCTTGGTTTCAGGCCTATACAGTAAGATCCTACCTCAAAAATAAGTAATAACAACAATAATAATAAATTAATAGAAAAAAATCAATCATCCCAAAGGTTCAAATATCCAAAAGGGTGAACGTGAACTTTATGTATAATGTGCTCTTTTCCTCAGTGAGCAAAAGACAGTCAATGAACAAGTCAGCTCAGAAATGCCTCATTTTGGGGGCTGGAGAGATGCCTTAGTGTTTAAAGTGCTTGCCTGCAAAGTCTAAAGATGCAGGTTTGATTCTGCAGGGAGGGAGGGCAGGCAAGCAGGGTAGGCAGGGAGGGCAGGCAGGGCACACTAGGAAGAACAGGGCAGGGCAGAGCAGGACAGGACAGGGCAGGGCAGGACAGGAAGTACTTACACTGCAGACAAGGAGCTGTCCTTCTTGGGCTTCTTCTTTTCTCTGGCATCACTGAAGTCCAGGGCTGCCTTGTCCATGCCTAGCAACTCGCTGATTCTATCTCGGCCATAGAACTCTCCATATTTATCCATCACCTAGGGTTAGGAAAGTGTTCTGTTAGCCTCATCATCTGTGTGACTACACACAAATATCTCATGGTTTTTATACTTACTGTACATCTGCCAGATTTGAAAGAACAAAACAATCAACTATAGCTCTTCTAGGGTCACACTGGTAAGCTGAACACAGTGCTTTAAATAATACCTCCAAGGAACAAGATTTCTCCTTCCCGAAAGAGGGGTACAAAGAAGGGAAGAAAGATCTGTAGTCCAAGAGTGAGTATTTGGAAGAAATGGAGGGATAGTGACTTTTGACAAATTCATTCTTTGTACCAGTAATTTTGCTTTCCTCCACATGACTGTAACAACATGTATGTTTTATCCTTTATCACCTATTATTGTCCTAATATGCAAATTATATATTATTGTCATCCCAGGCTACATATAAAGAAACTACCTTACAAAAATTAAACTAGTGTACCAAAGGTGGCTAGATTTAGTGAGAGACGGGATCACACTGTATCTGGGCAATGCCCAACATGCAGCTGGTGGTCTGCACAGACGACTTGCCATGAGGCTGGCATCTCCTCAGTTCTCTCAGCACTCCCTTCTCCAGCCACAGCGCCCTCTTCTCACCTGCCCCCCCACCCAGGGTCTAGATTCCAGCCATCAGCACTGTACAGTACCCCCAGACCTGCAAGTCTGTCACTATCCATCTCCAGCCTGTGTCCTCATGTGACTGCTTTCTCTTGTTTTAAGATGGGGTTTTACTCTGTACCCCAACTTGCTTGCGGTACTTGCAGAGTACTATGTAACCTAGGTTGGGCTGGAATTTATGGCCATAAAATATGTGCTGAGATTAGAACTCTAAACCACCATCCCTAGCCTAATGTGAATTCTTACCTAGTATATATGTCATGTTTACACTCATTTCTTGACATCCTTGTTCAGATTCCCAAAATAACTATAAGCATATGACTTTCAGAATAACTAAACCAATGTGCTTTGCATTTTTCTCTTTGTGCTAACAACTGGCTGGGCAAGGTGGCATGTTCGTGCCTGCCCCCTAGAGGACGAGGTGGGTACTGCATTGGGAAAGCCAAGGATGGAAGTGAGCAGCCAGCACAGTTGATCTTGCTGTTTGACATAAATATGGTTTCCTCCAGAGAAATTCTTGTTTTCATAATTTAGAAGCTCCCTTCTTTATGACATTAAAACTTAGTAAGAATAAAAACTTCCAATGATCTATTTAAAATTAGTATTTCAAAGTGTCACCATAACTTGGATATGCACATATACATTAGTGCAAAATATCTAAAGCAGCAGCTCAAAGAGATAAGAAACGTGCGAGAGTGTGTCATGCTCACACACACATCATGCACACGAACATACACACACATAAATAAATACAACGCTTCTTTCAGGTAGCAAGTGTGAGGACACACATACACACACAATGTACTCAATGATATAGTTGGTTTGAATTTGGATTCTTAGCTCTGTCAGACTGGTGACAAAGTCCTTCAGTGGCCCTTTGACAAATACCTTGTAAGCAACACTGAACTGATGAAGAGAAAGGAGAAAAGATGGCTTCACCCACAGGTGCATCTGTGGGCAGTTCACTCCAAGGTAGAGTTAACCATGAAGTAATAAGTGAACTGAAACACCTTGGATATTAGGGCAATTCAGGGACTCAGCAGGAGTTCAATATGGTATCTCAGGCCAGTAAACCCAGCCTTCTCAGGAGGTTGAGGGATGAAGATTTCTGAAAGTTCAAGGCCAACCTGAGTACTAGGTCATATAGTGTGAGCACCAGTTTCAACAACAAAGAAGGCACTACAAAGGAGTGATGAATGCATGGCAGTTTACAACACACGAGCACCATCACATATGATATTGTATCTAAAAACCTATTATACTCTTCAGATCCTGGGTAGCAGGGAGGGAAGAAATAACCCATGACCCTAAGGGCAGAAACTCTCAAATCAGCGCCAAGGGGGTCAAGGTCATGGCTATCCTCCACTGCAATAAGAATAAGTCTTGCATTTGAAAAAGATACGCAAACTGTATCATGAAAAATAGTCTAAAGCCAGCATAGGTCATCAAGACAATGTCAAAGAAAATGTTGAATGACTCTGTTCTAAGTGGATTAAGCACTGTGAACTAAGCCAGGACAGATAAGGGAAGCAATGACTTTATTTGAGGACTATGAAATATGGATTTCTCATGTGCTATTCTTAAAATGCATATTCAACTCTATTGTCCCTTTGAAATAACATTAGCAGGCAGCTAAAGCAGACCTCAGTGCCTCAATTCTGCACCTAAATCATATCAAATTCAAATCTGAAATATACTTTAAGAAAAACCCTGTGAATTTATTCCTTCTCAGAAATATTACCTTTCTTTTAACAAATTTATCCCAGTAGTTGTTGGGAAATGACCTAAAAGATAAAAAAAGCACAGAAATAAAACAGCAATATTTTTTAATGATAAATAATATACCATTTGAAATAAATAAAGTACCTAAAGATATGTGCATATATCCTGACACCTACATAAAAGTACACTGAATTATCAGCTTGTTGTATAATTTCTCTATATCACACTTAAATATCATGTTCAATATGAATGCATAATGACATGCAGAGTTCTATGAATTTTACCTAGGCTGATACTTTAATAAAGAATATAAACATATTTGTTATCAAGTTATATATTTATCAATCATTTATAGCAGATCAGACTTGCTTATCAATTGTCTTTAAAAATAATAATATTTATAATTCAGAGCTAGGGATGTGGCTCACAGGTAAAACTTGCCTTGTATGATTAAGATCCTGGGTTCAATTCCCTGTACTGCTAAAAATAAACTGATCAAATAAAAATATATCACTCTTTTTCTCATGAAGTAAAAAAGTCTAATTTCCCACTGGAAAACTCGAAACACACTAGAAATGATCATTTGTAAGAATAATAAAAACCAATCACAATAAAATATTTTACTCTTTAGTATAAATTTCAAAAATATATTATCCTTAATACTTTTTATGCTGACAAATTATATGTTAGAACGGATTTAAACCAGAAACAGCAGCTAGTCTTCAGTTTTCAACCCCACATACCGATTAATCATTGGGTAGAAAAACAATCTGTTTCTCTGGCTTACGTCTGACATCATATCGTAGCATTTAGCTAGGATTACGCAAGGTTGTCTGGTGGTACCTATTGAAAGTTGATAACTCAGATACATTAGAAGTGGGAAATTCAATATATATGATTTTAATGCTACTCCACTTTCCTTAATGCATAAATTCTGCCTCCCCTGCATTTGGGTGAGACAGCCAGAACTAGAGGTTATGAACCCCGTGCTCCCAAGTTCCCCGAGCACCCTGCAATAGATGTGCAGTCCCACCAGCACCGTAGAAATGGCCTGGAAGCCCTTTTTGATGAAGGGACTCGAAATGCAGAGGACTGAAATTGCAGGCCTCCATTAGAATTGTGATAGTGCAAAGTCTTTTATTTATTTTAGCCTGAATACATAACTGTTGCTTGCTTGAGCTAAACTTTTGACAGATCTGCAGAAACTCTAGTAAAGTAAAGCACAGAAATATCTCTTAGAATTCTTCACTCACTGTGTGTTGATCACAAGTCTATCCCACTGGCCTTTAATATCGTCTTCTGATGGCTGCTCTGTAATATAAAGCCCATCAAATTCCAATTTCCGTGCCACTTCCTTCTCCCGCTTAAAAATAACCAGTGGGACCTGCAAATGGGAATAAACATGCTGGCATTACTCTAGACGGTTAGCATCGTCTGTGGTCACTATCTTTACAGAACAGCTTTTAGAAAGAAATATTTCCCATGTACTTCCAGGAAGGTGAAATTGAGTGAAAGGAATTAGTTATATTTAGGCAGAAAGAAGCATCTAGAAGGTTCTGGATAAACAGAAGACAGAATAGACATATATGTGCATATGATTTAAATACCAATGATTCATATGTAATTCATCAAATAATAATGTGCTAAACATCAAGGTAAAATGGTGATCATAAAAGTCTTTAAAATATGTATTTTACATGTATATTACAGATATAGACGTTAATGTGAACAGATGCTAAAAAAACTTAGTGATCTTACTAGTGTTCCAAATAAATGCCACTAATAAATGCAGAACTTGGGAAATCTCTTTAATGATTCCATGCTCAACATGTTTACATATTAATTGGAGACAAATTTAAATTTCTTGACAGTTTGCCAAGATGTCTCCATAGCCTTCAGTGATGCCCTTTTCATATGGACAGATGTCATACCAGCAGAGACAGCAGGGGCACACAGTCTCTAAGTATCCAAAAAATACCCACCCCCACGATACCTGGAGAAAATGGGGGAGGGGATATTCTGCAAAAACATTTTACACTCTAGTTGTTTAGTTTGGGATCTCGTTTTTCAAACATCTTCTAGAAGCTTCACAACCAGGAGCAATTGACAGTGAAATGAAGGCATCATTCTGGGGGAAATATATATATATATATATATATATATATATATATATATATATATATATATATATATATATATATATTAGGAAAAAAATACTAGAAAAAAATACTAGAAAATAAATAGATTTTCACAGGTAATGGCAGCCCCAAGCACTCAGAGCAACTCTTTTGAATTCTATTCACCAAATTTTACTGTTCCCTTAGTAGTGCTTTAGGGAAACAGGTCCATTATTTTTTGGGTGAAGTGTCAGGAAATGTGAGTGATTTCTGGCAAATGGCAAAAGATACATACATAAAAAATAACAAAGCAATCGTGATGCACAGGTGTTTTACTATGAGACATGGGTGGGGTAGTTAATTCCTGTGGGGCTGTCCATTATATGAATAATTATCAGCATGTGAGAAAATGCTGTGAAAGATGGTCCTTTCTCAGGGTAGCCTACAAAGACCAGGAAAACTTTCCTCCTATGGTCCCACAAAGGACAAACCTGAAGGATTTCCCCAGCATCAGCCACACTTTGCAGTTTTTGCATCCATAGCCTACCTTTCCCTCTATCTCAACCTTCGTCCCCTTGCCCCATGGGTGTTCATGGAACAAATAATTGCCATGCAGTAAACACACAAGGACCCGTGTGCTTCGATCCTCTGGGTCTTACTTTCAAGCAGTAGTATCCGATGATACAGAAGAAAGAAATAACCGTGTGGAGGATGGCTAAGATGCGCAGGGCAGGCTCCATGTAGCCGCTGCTCTCCTCCAGGACGTAATGCACTGCCATAATTCTCTGTGAGCTGCTGTCCAGGCTGGCGGTCATCTGGACATTCTCACTGGAGCTTCGAGGGGGCAGCTCCTTCCCTTCAGTCACAGAAGACGTGGAAACCTAATTCAAACCATGAAAAGCACAGTCAGTTCACTGCATAGTAAGTCATTGCAAACCAAAGACAAGGAAGACAGTCTTAAATTGATGGATACAAAGTCACTGTACAGTGAAAAGACCAAAGGAGATGCTAAAACCAGGATAAAAACTGCTTCTCTCTCCTTAATCCCTTACTGAATAAAATGCCAATCACAATGGTGCAATGAAGCAAAGACACAGAGAGATGGCTGATATGAGAATAGGAACATATTGAGCAATAGATGCAATCAGTTGTTTGTTGTGGGGCCATGGGTTAGTGGAGAAGTTGCAGCATGCATCAACTCCCTGTTCATCTACAGAACTAGGTGAGCAGAGGCTTGGAATAGCTGTGAGCTGACAAGAGATGAGACTCTCAGGAAAACGCAGCAGTGGGCAGTTTTTGTTTATCGTGTAGATAGCAGTAGCTTATATAGAGAAAAGGGCAGAGGTAGAAGCATAGACAGCAAGGGGATTGGTAGGGGCAATATCTGTGGACATCTCATGAGTTTGATTGGTAGGGGCCAGTACCCTTTGGATACCTATTTTGCATAGATAAATTGAGGGGCCTACGTGATGCTATACATGTATATAGACATGTATAGAATGGTGATGTCAGCAGAGGAAACGTAACCTTATTGTTTAGTTTTGTTATTGCAGCTGGACTAAGTTTTGGCCTTGAATTGCCTGCTTATCTCAGGGCACAGCTGTGGCCTGCCTGGGGGCTAGAGTGTCCAGGATTCGCTGAGATTTATTGGGGTCCTCAGACTTTGCCTCAACTTCCTTAACAGAAGGAGACAGTCCCAGAAGCCTGCCAGACTCAGCAAAACCCTATATCCTTCATGTCCCTTTAGCAAGATACCACAGTTTGGAAAGACAATGCTATACATCTTTTTTTATGGTTTAGTATTTTAAAATTTGGACTTATTTTGACATTTAATATGAAAAGCAATTAAAAACCAATAAGTTTCAAGGCCCCAGCCCCAAAACCATAAAGGAGAAAGAGAAGGAGTTAGTGGAAGAGGAGGAAAGATAATTTTCCAAACACTAAAGACAAGTAATAAATATACTTTAAAAAGATTATGGTAATCCAACCAAGAATTATGAACCTCCAACCTATGTGGGAAAATATTAGATACCTTTCTTCTCGGTTCCCCAAAAGAATTAATGTGACCAAGGTTCTGCCACATCCAGGTCCAGTAACAAGTAAAATATTCAGACAAAACAAGACTAGTCCCCTACAGCCGAAGCAACCTGAGGTCTTTTATAGGCACTTCCCAGGGGCAAATCTATCCTGGCTTCCTGGGCATCATTGATGTGCTTGGCTTTCAGTTTGTCTCTCTCATTCAAGTGCATTTTAGAATTGTTTTACATGCTCTCACTTGCAGATATGGATAGTCTCTGTGTTCCTATCAGTCACTCTGTACTTTCCCAAAAGTCATCAACCCACTGAGATGTACCTACCTTATAAAAGAGCAAGATGAAATTGATTGCAAATGCGACAAATAAGGCCAACATTCTCATGTTGTAAAAGTTGCGAGCAAAATAGTTCTGAAAGTAGAAAAAGGAAGAGGTTACTAAGAGATCTGAAATGTGAAGACACTTTAAATAAAACATTAATTCACTTAATCTAAACTACCAATTGTGAGTTTACTGGGTACCAAGCACCATTCTCAGTGCTGCTCATACACCGTTAAGGAGAAAGGTTCTGCTACCAAGGAGGAGACAACTGGTAAACACACACTCTCTCTCTTTGTCTCTCTCTCTCTCTGTCTCTCTCTCTCTCACACACACACATACACACACACACACATGACTGAGGAGAAGGTCCCATTGCTTTCCATGGAAGCATGAAGATTTGAGTTTGGATCCAGCCACTCACATAAAATGCTGGACATGGTTGTATGTGCCTCTAATCCCAGCACTGGGGAGGCATAGACAAGGAATACTCAGGGTTTACTGGCTAGCTGGTCTATCTCAATCTGTGAGCTATTTGGTTTAGCAAGAGACCCTTTCTCAAAAAAAAAAAAAAAAAACAAGGTGGAGAAGGGTCCTCTTATTAAACCAATAGCTCATAGATTCATCTAGACCAGCTAGCCAGTGAGGTCCATTGCACTCCTCAGCAACAATACACAAAGTGAGGGGGACAAAAGTGGCTACCTCTTGTATAACTCATAACCCCCTAATCCATGGACTTACCCAGTATGCCCAACAAGGAGGATACCCAGTGGATTGGGGACAGGGAGGAGAGAAATGGGGGTACCATCATAAGATTTGCTCATACAATGTATCTAATTATGAATAATAAAGATATCAATAAAAAACAAGGTGGAGAGAGACTAAGACACCTGGTATTGACCGCTGGCCTCTACCACACACACGTGCGTATATACACATTTATTCATACACGTATGCACAACACATGCATATGCACATGCAAAAAGAAAAAGAAATCTCACCCAAAACAAAAAATTATAAATTTATGGACAACTAAGAGGTGTCATAAAAAATGTACAAGGTATATTCATGAAAAGGTGCAGTACTTCAGATAGATGGTTGGGAAAAGCCTATCTCTGATGGTTAAGTTTTGTTGTCAACTTGACCTTTTTAGTAATCTTGGGTGGGTCTCTGAAGATGTTTACAGGAAGCAGCCCTTTCAGTAGGGGGAAGGATATAAAGATCTCAGAGAAGCTAGAAGTGATCATCCTTTCCTGTGTGGGCAGTGCAGGAAGGATATTCCAGAGACTCAGAAAGCCAACAAGTCTGGGATAAGGTTGCAAGACCCCACCCTCAGGCTACATAAAGGGGAAGAAAATCTCTCTCTTCCTCCTGCTTGTTTTGTTGTTGTGTGTGTGTGGTATTGGTAATGGTTTCTCTCTCTGCTTGGACTTGTGAAGAGGGTCCAGCCTCTCTCATCATTACGGAACACCCCCTGGATCTGTAACTTCAATAGATCCTTTCCTCCCATAACTGTGCCTGGTTTGAAGATTCATCCCAGCAGTGTGTGGCTGACTACGACACTATCTCAGGAGGTGCTTGAGCACAGACCTAGAGGTCGCAGGAGCAAATTGGGCTAACACTGGTGGAAGAGTGTGTTAGAGACATGGGCATTGATAGGGCCCTGAATTAAGAGTGATGTTTCAGAAGTGGTGGAGAGGAATCCTAGTGAGAGTAAAGGAGAAGGAGGCAGTGCAGCCAGACAGGTTGAGCAGAGGGTCAGGCCAAGTCTTGAAGCTTCCATGAAAGTCTGTGATATCTGGTATAGCACACTGATTCATGGCCTCTGACCCTGCTCATGTCCTGGGCTACACTGCCTGGATATGAAGTTTGTCCTGCTGTTTCCTAGATTTGGAAGGTGGACCAATGACTTAATCCTTCTTAGAGCATTTCTTGTCCTGTCTGTCATGTGACAATACCAGAACCTGCCTCATAAATTTGCTTAGCAGATTAAATGAGTTCATGTAAGGAATACTACTTATTAACCTTAGTGTAATACTAACAAGTAAATCTATTTATTAATCTATAAAAGCTAAATCTAAAATATTAATAACTAAATCTAATGGTTTGTATGATACCTCTGTTTTAATTACTATTTTATTCTAGTGGAATAAGACAGTGGCAAAATTGAAGAGGACTTGATGGAATGCTATTATAGATTAGAAGTTCCTCCAGCCACTCTGAGTAGATAGTAGAGGGCAAGATTGCAAGAAAGGAGGCCAGTTACCAAGTTCTCATGGGAGTATAGGGAGAAGTGATGTTGATGGGGGCTGGACTCATTTAACTGTGGGCAGGGCAAGAACTGGACATATTCTAAGGACACATCAAAGGGAGAACTGAGAATTATGGCTGGATCGTATCAGAGGCGAGAGAGAAAGAGAGGACTCAAAGGTGGATACTTTTGGAATTGGAAGCCTGAGCAACTAAGTAAATTATAACAGAATTTATTGAGTTGGAAGAAAGGAAAACAAAGTCAGTTTAAGGAAAGAGGCTATCTGGAAAACAAGCACTTGTAACATGAAGTGAGCTTTAGTATATATAAGGGTATGCCAGAGCAATGACACCCCTCATTAACCTCATGTGAACACACTCCTCCCCCTTTGGGTCACTTCCCTGCAAAGGGCATGGGATTTACTGCCAGTGACTTCCAAGGAGGACGTTAGACCAAGTCAATTAAAAAAAATTTAACCTGAGGTTCTGAATATAAACCAGGCTAAAAATGCTCCTATTGGATCAGAGCTGACCACCATACCCAAACTGAGCCAGGCACTACCACTTCTATGAGGGTAGAATATGGTCATAAAGGCTGAATTATTTTACTCTAGTAATCTGGGCAGGACTGTCATAAAGACATGAAGAACAGGAATCTGTGGGGGCCTCATGTAGCTGTTAATTAATCTTGTGCATGCAAGCTGGTGAGCAGAGACTATCAATTGCAAAAAGAAGAAGAAAACTGGAGGTCATGTACAGAGATAGAGAGCATGTGAACCTCAATCCAGAGAGATTCAAGACAACCTCAGCCACTTTCTTTATGCAATTGCTCTGACACAAACCCATGGGGTACTCCAGAGCCCACCCAACCTTTAGACCATCTATAAGGAGCTACATGCAGCCGTTACAGCATGTCAAATAAACAATTACCCGGAGTTATCTAAAATTTTCAAAGGACCCTATAATAAACAGAATATAAAACCTAGGGGACATTTCTACAATATATTGGATACTATATTTGAATCATCTCGTTCTCTCTCTTTATTCTTACATTTTCTTTCACTTGCCTCCAGAGAATACTTTTACATTATCATCAATGGGAAGCTGACTCATTAAGTTAATATTTGTATAATTTCTGTTTTTTTTTTTTTTTGGAATTTAGAAAAGGTGAAGTGAGAGGAATACAGATAATTTGGTTCTGGACCTGTCTTGTAAATCATATGTGCCTTTGGAGGTACACATTGCATGGGTCACAACTGATATGCTGCTGGGCCTTAGAAGAGATGCATTCTTTTGCCCTAAAGTCCTCCTAGGAAGATACCAGGAGAACTGTGTCATGGTTTGATCCAGGTGTCCTCCACAAACAAATGAATGTGTTCTCAATGATCGATCCTCAGCTGATGGCAGTTAGGGAATTACAACCTCGCTAGAGTTGTGTTGTTGGGGGCGGGCTTATTAATTAAGCCAGCTTCCCCTTGCCAGTGTTTGGCACACCTTCCTGCTGCTATTTCCAGTGCTGTGGCAGAGGTGATGTCCACCCCTCTGCTCATGCCATTGTTTTCCCTGCCAGGATGGAGTCTCCCCTCAAGTCCATAAACCAAAAGGGATCAGTGGTTCAAACAAAGGCACTGACTGCAAAAAAAATAACACACACTAAAGTGGGCAAATGAAGCATCTAGTCAGCTCTCTGTATCTATAGGCTCTGCCTCTTTTAAACCTAACCTATTGCAATGATGAAAGATCTGAGAGGTCAAATTGTCTCCATACTAAAACTGAACACACAGAGACTGTTTCTCTTGCCATCATTCTCTAACTAATTCATTCTATAATTCTTTCTAGTCCATTTATGTTGTATTACATATTAAAAGTAATCTAGATCTGTCCTAAGGAGCACAGAAGAATGTGTGTAGGTTACATGATGGAGAAGTTTCTAGAACAAACTTTTACAGTTAGCCATGGACAACTGTATTTTCAGGACTGGATGGCTCTGTGAGGACCCCCAGATGAAGGGCACTGAATATTTAGCCCAAATTCCTATGGTCTCCCAATAACTCAGCAGTGAGGGTCATTCTCAGACAGCTTACCAGGAGCTTCTGCTGATATGCAATGATCTTCTTCCAGAACGCAGACTCGGGCACTTCAGGCTCTCCATATCGATGTGTGTGGAGCTGCCTCAACTTCTGCTTGCCTTTGTCTTCTTTGGCTTTTTCTTCCTTCTCTCCATCTTCCCCCCTGTGAGCACAAATGAAATGTAAGCTATCCAGATGCTACAGAACAGCCATGAAAAATGTACAATGAACAAATGTAGTATCACTCTGACAATTTAATTCCAATGAATAGAACCTTCTGGAATTTAGGAGAAAGGGCAGGTACTCCTGCTGATCCAAAGCTCCCATAGGTGGATAATTCTGTAGAATTCCCAATCTCAAGGACATTTTTCAGGTTTGAAGAATTTTTATACCCATATGTAGCTTTGGACTTGTGTAAAAAAAGCATTTAATCTGAGCCAGGAGATGCTTTAGTGGGCAAAAGTGTGTGCTGTATGTGGCAGTTTGAATGTATGACCCCCAATAGACTCAGGTGTCTGCAGTCTAATGCTCTACCACTGAGGTATACCCCCTCAGGTCTTATTGAAGCTTGGCTCCAGCTTCCTGGCTGGAGGAGGTCTCACTGGGGTGGATCTGATTTCTAGCCCAAAGGCAAGCAGAGTAGTCCTTCTGCCTGGGTCCCTGCGGCTTGCTGCAGTTCTCTGCTGTCTGCTGTCCCTGTGTGCTTGTGGTGTTGGTGTGTGTTTTGTCTCCCTGCTTAGATATGTAAAAGGGGTCAGCTTCTCCTGCCATTGATGGAACTTACCCTAGCTTCAAAGAAATCCCTTCCTCCCTTAAACACTCTCTAATTTGGAAGTACATTCCAGCAATGTGGAGTTGACTACAACACCATGCAAATGTGAGGACTTGAGTTCTGATCCCGGAAGCCACGTAAAGCTGGACATAGTAGCATGAATCTGTGATGCCAGCACTCCTACTGTGCCATGAGAGGCAGAGGTAGACTCATGGAAATTGTACATGCTGGCTCACACACGTGGCTAACAAGAGATCTTGCCTCAAAACAACATGGAAGGCAAGGACACTCAAGGTCATCCTCTGACCTCTATAGGATCCCTGTAGCATGTGCACATGCCCACACTCATATACATAAACACACATACTACATATACTCAAAAGTTAAAAATAAAGTATGAAAAGAGAATAACAGCAAAGACATTTCTGGCTCATTTTCCAACACACCTTACTTTTCTCCTCTTAAACACACCCAGGAGAACTGAAGCTGGGGCCTCCTGCATGCCAGGTAAGCAATCTACATCATCATGTTCTCAGGCATCCTTTTATTTATTTTTAACATTTGATTGTCAATAATTAGATACATTGTATGAGCAAATATTGTGGTGTTATTTTTGTTTTTGAGACAGTGTCTCATTCACTTGCCTAGGCTGGCTTTTAACTCATTCTATAGCTCAGGTAGGCCTTGAACTCACAACCCTGCTGAGAAGCAGATAGCAAATAAGACTGTGTCACCTGGCAAAATGCCTAACTGTAGGATGGTAATTTTCATATTGAATGAATATTGGTCCAGCCACTGAGACTTAAAACCACAGATCAAAATGGACACGGGCAGAAGCACAGCAGCATTCCTTCTCCTCTGCATTCTGCTCAGATGTAAGAAAGGCTTTAGATGAAAACTGCCATAGCTGTGAACATCCGGCTGCCATGACTTCTCCACCATAATGAACTGAAACTAAGAGTCAACATAAACAAACTCCCTGTTGCTTAACTTGTTCCCTGTCAGACATGTCATGGTAGCAATGAGAACAATAGGTAATAAAAGGACTTTTCCATAAAATTAAAGGGCCTATACATTTTTAAAATATGTGCAAAGCAGCACAATGATTGATTGTTATATATATGTATACATATGTGTGTATTAGTAATATATATATAAAATATTATTTATTTAATTTTATCAAATAAAATATATTGCTTTTAATATATGTAATTATACTTCTATATTAATTGCAGATAACAATGAAATTGGAAAGATTGTCAACATAAACAAACTCCCTGTTGCTTAACTTGTTCCCTGTCAGACATGTCATGGTAGCAATGAGAACAATAGGTAATAAAAGGACTTTTCCATAAAATTAAAGGGCCTATACATTTTTAAAATATGTGCAAAGCAGCACAATGATTAATTGTTATATATAAGTATATATATGTGTGTGTATTAGTAATATATATATTATTTATTTAATTTTATCAAATAAAATATATTGCTTTTAATATATGTAATTATACTTCTATATTAATTGCAGATAACAATGAAATTGGAAAGATTGGAAATTTCAGATAAAAATGAAGTGACACATATATAAAGCCCATGTGTAAATGCTATACTTCACCACGAGGCATTTAACATCAGGTAAAGAATTGCTATTGGAATGCCTGTCATGTCAGGCTGTATGAGTCAACATGTTACTCTCACAGGCACTGTTATATGGCCATTTCCAACTGATCCAGTGGTACAAGTTCTCATACATGAAGAGTCCTGACTTCAAGGAATATGCGATGAAAACACACCAAGGTTAACAACATAGGAGAAAATAAGTTGCTCTGTGGGCAGAGCAGCATTATAGACACTGTATAGTTTCCTAATCCTGCTAAGATGAGCATGCGAGACTGCATTAACTCAGGGAAAGATGTTGATTTCTGATTAACATAAAGTTCTTATTAAGAGGGAGTTGGGAGTCAGACATCCAGCTCTCTGTTTTTCTCCTCTATCTGATGACAGGGAGGATGCCCAGGCCCCACACTTTAGGTATGGTATATGAGTGGGGGAGTTGCAGCGTGCATCAGCTCCCTGCTCATCCACGGAGCTGGGAGAACAGAGGCTTGGAATAGCTGTGAGTCGACAAGAGACAAGACTCTTGGGATAAAACCACAGAGGGCAGATCGTTTATTGTATAGATAAAAGTTGTTTATATAGAGGAAAAGGCAGAGGTAGGGCCATAGGCAGCAAGGGGATTGGTAGAGGCAGGATCTATGGACATCTCATGAGTTGATTGATAGGGGCCAGTACCCTTTGAATGCCTAATTTGCATAGATAAATTGAGTCTACGTGACTCATAGATATGTATAGAATGGTGATGGCTGCAGAGGAAATGTAACCTTATTGTTTAGGTTTGTTATTACAGCTGGACTGAGTTTAGGCCTTGGATTGCCTGCTTATCTCAGGGCACAGCTATGGCCTGCCTGGAGGCTGGAGAGTCCAGGCTATGCATGAGATTTATTGGGGCCTCAGACTAGTCTCAACTTCCTTAACAGAAGGAGACAGTCCCGACGCCTTCCGGTCTCAGCAAAACCCATGCCTCTTTGCAGGGTCCGACACCACACCAGCTTCTCCCAAGGGGAGTCCATGCACCTGCATTCATAACAAATTCTCTGGGAGAATTTAGTCATGTGGCGTTGGTGGTTTGGACAATGCTGAGGAATATCACTCCAGGGCACAACATGCTGCTGAATTTGTAATAATTGCTTGCTTCCTCTCTCATGTAAAAGGTCAGAAACATGTGTGATCATAACAACAGACTTTCATCCATCCGTTATCTTGTGGAGAGTACTCAGAGTTACTGGCATCTTTTCTCATAAGTGAGAAACACCCAGATGGAATCCCCACAGAACAAGAAGGAATAGCCTAGAGAGGCATCTGCATGAGTGTCTACATTCAACTCTGCATGACTGAGATGTGACATTGGGACATGTGGTCCCCCTGCAGGGTGAGAATCTCTGTCACAGTTTCCAGAGACAGAGAGCTTAAACTCCAGGAAACATGGAAAGGGAAAAGAAACTACACATACTCAGCTTTTTCAGGTTCAGATTTGGTCTCTTCCTTTTCTTCCTTTTCTTCTTCCTTCACCTTTTGCTCCTTGAATACATCAACAGAGGAACAGAAAAGCAGGGTTACACATCACCATTGAATGCATTTAGGCAGCCTGGTAACTGCGCTTTAGCACAGAACACATAGGACACCCTATTGTTTATACTGAGTTAAAAGTTCCACATGTGTGCTGACTTTTACTGATCTGGTCACTCCCCACTTTACATTTACCTCTACCCAGTAGGCTATAGAACTTTTCTAAACTTCTTTCTGCTGTCTCTGTCCTTTCAGAAGTACACTTCTTTTCCTCACCCACCTGCTTACCTCTCAGTCATCCTTTAAGGTCAATTTAACTCTCACTGCTTAATCTTACCAAACTATTGGCATTTGCATTGTATCAAGATATCCAACTCTACTACCCAGGAGTAAACCTCTTTGCATTTGAATTCCCTAAGAGCCCAGTGTTCTCAGACACATGATAAATCTTTAAGCATCCTTGGTTGGAAAAAATAGTTCAGCTTCAGCTGATTCATTCGATTAGAGGACATACTTAAGCTTACATCTTAATAGTGCGTGAAAATGTAGTATTTTTCTGCATGTGTGTGTGCGTGCATGTACACACATATTCATGTGTGAGAGGCCATGTGGGAAAGTGCATGTACATACTATATATGTGTCTATGTGTGGAGGCCAGAGGACAATGTAGGTATTGTTCCTTAGGAGTGCAGTCCACCTTTGTTTTGAGACAGGATCTGTCATTGGCCTGAAGCTCTCCAATTAGGTTAAACCAGCTGGCCTAGGATCTCCAGGGATGCACCACCATGCCCAGCCATTTTTATGTAGCTTCTGGAGATCAAACTGGGGTCCCCATGCTTCCAAAGGAAGCACTTTACTAAGTAAGCTCTCACCCTAGACATAATATAATAATTTGGATAAAGTAATTAAAGGTCTAGTTTTTTTCTACCATAGGCCATTTCTTCTTGAAAATCCAAGTCATGTATTAACCACTACTGTCTCTAGCACAAAACCTGGTCTAACCATTATTTGCTGTACCCATCTACCTGAAGGAGAGAGATAGAGAGAGAAAAAGAAAGAGAAATCTGTAGTAACTAAAAGAGATTATTTACCTGATGCTTTTCTTGCACTTCAGGGATGGGAACAGGGTTGGTCATTAGATCACTGAGACCAGCATTTGGATTGTGAGGAATGAGTTTGTACTGCCCTCCTTCCCTCTTCAGATCCAAGCCAAATATGTCAGAAAGAAGGTCACTTTCCTCTGTCAATTCCTTCAAGTCCGTCAGATCTTCAGTGGGTAGGGTGGCCTCTAAGGGTTTCCTCTCTCCCTCCTCACCATCTCCTCGTACCTCGTCCTGAGTGGGGTCTGGCATGTTGGCTAGAAGCTCTGCCACTTTGATCTTTTTTGCACCTTCCACCAGGCTGCTCCCCAACAAGAGATTGCAAACAATGCGGAAGAACCCTCTGCAGACACTGGCCACAAAGTGCAAGAGAGTCAAGAACACACTCCAATAGGACAAGAAGAAAGCTGTGACCATATCCTTCACGGTCATCTTCTTCACTCTCTTCATCTGCTTCTTCAGGCTCTTTGGGCTGAGCATCCGCATGAGGGTCAGAACATTATACCTGAGTGCCAACAGAGCCGACTGCACAGTAAGCATGGAGAAGAAGACCATCCGAGGCGCCTGCTCCTCTAGTCCCTCCTTCTCATTTTCTTCTTTATTCGCTGATCTCTCATTCAGATCTGACTCTGAGATCTGAGCAGCCAGTTGCATCTCAAATATCGTGTCTTCACAGAAGTTCACAAACAGCTCCATCTTCTCCTTCTCCCCTCCCTCATTGACCACGTCGAATATGAACTGCCTTTTTGACTCCTTCACCTGTGGCTTCTCCCACTGGGTTCGGCTGGACTCGCTGATCTCAAAATACACCCTCTCGATGCGCTTGGCACTGCCCATGATCTCAATGCGACCTAGGAAAGGCTGGAAGTAGTTCAGCACGCTCTCCGCTAACTCCAAGAAGGTCTGGAGCCGTGTGTCGTTGGGCATGTGCTCGGACAGGTTGGTCAGCAGGACGGCCACATTGAAGCCAATGTCCTTCGCAGGCTCGTGGAACCTTTTGACAAACTCCTCGTAATCCAGGGTTTCGTTTTCATCCGTCTCAGCACAGGACAGGAGGAATTCACTTTCTGACTGGGTGTAATGCTTGTGACTCTCCATGGCTTTGTGGAAGTCCCTCTTGGAAATGACTCCTTTGCCGTCAGGGTCATACTCTTTAAATGTGTCAGAGGACGTCAAGTCCTTCAGCTTTAAGAACATATCAAAGAATTTGAGAATCATCTCCACATTGTTGGAGGATTCCACAAGCATATCGACCATCTGTTTGCCAATGGTTCCATTCACAACGTTACCTGATGGGAAAACAAATGTAATTATTCACAATAAACATTCTTGCCAAAACCAATGTCTTCAGAAAAAAATAACAATATATACCTGGATTTTAAACTAAATCAAAGCTCTTGCCTTGATTTATCTCCCAGAAAAAGATGGATGCTTAATCCTAAACTGAAATTTTAACAAGTAATTATAGGAGCACATATGAAACCATGTTACAAAGTAACAGTGTCCACACACACACACACACACACACACACACACACACACACACACACACGTATTTCAACCAAAGCCTACTTTTTTTCCTGCAAATTACTCAAAGAAGCATGAGATAAAGAAAATATGGAAAATGTTCAAAAACTGAAATCTAGATACATATTAATAATTAAAGCAAACATCTATACAGTCTTCTAGGGCTGAAAAAATCACTATCAAAAATCATATCTAATTTAACATCCTTTTGGCTTGTAAGGCAGGTACTTTTTATTAATTCTGATTTTACAAGTAAGATAACTGAGGTTTAGCCAGTCTAAATGAATATGTCCCTTGGGATAGGACTATGAAGAGTTAGTGCCAGCACTTCCCAGCAAATGACCTTCTCTCTCTGATTTATAATGCAAATATCTTCCATTGTCCCTTCAAAAATCCAGAGTTTGTTATTTAAAAAAAAAGTGTGGGGGGATTACTGATCAGCCTCAGAAGACTAGGCATTATTATTCTAAACTATAGAATTCCAGACTGCTGGACTCCTAAAAGATATAACACATAACATAGAAGAAAGTGCTACTTGGTCAGACACCATGGGGCTATGAGTCTGAGATTCCATCCAGGTCACATTAATGGGTTTAATCCAGGCTTCACAAGCAGGGGGCTTCTTTGCACCTTTCTTTCCTCATTAGTAAAACAACAGCAGCTCTAACTAATCAAGGTGGAGTAATGCAATGCATGGGGTGGGATGCAGCATAATAATAGCAAGATTGCCTTAGTTGCTTTGGTCATATTCATATAATTTCACTGCATTTGCACATCACAGTCTCTACTCTGCAGAGAAAGGAACTTAAAATAGAGAAGTAGCTTTCCCAAAAGTCACAGCATCAAGAAGAAGGAACATCAGACTTTGAACCCCTTGGCAGGTCTCAGAGCACAAGCCTGAAGTCTACTTTTAGTGCCTGAAAGAGAAGAGAAATGTAATAGCAAAGGAAAATAGTGGAATGGGGAAGAGAGAGAGTGAGTGAGGAAGCCCAGCAGAGGCTCTGCCTGCTGCATCTCCTTCTCCTGCCAAGATGTTCCGATCACAGGCAGCTCAGCCAGGTGGAGTCCATCCACATGTCCCATCCCTGTTGACTGCAGGATAGACAGGTGACAAATCATTCCTTCTATACTCTCTGCCTGGACAGTTTGCTCTATAGGATGTCATGGAAAAATGGAAAGTGCATTGAAAACATGAGTTTTTATTCTGTGGACATGTAAACTGACATATGCAGCATTTTAAGCCAGACTATGAAAGACAAATACTGCATGTTGTACATCAATTGGGTAATCGAGGTTGTGTGTGTGTGTGTGTGTGTGTGTGTGTGTGTGTGTGTGTGTGTAAAGAAGAAAGGGGCCTATGAGAGGGGAGGAAGATGTTTAAAGGGAAGATAAGGGGGAATGAGAAAAAGTGATGGAATTTATGCGTCTTGAAAACAGAGACTTTAGTGGGAAGAAAAGTTACCAACAAGAATGGAGGCAGGGTGGTAGGGAAGAGGGGTGAATAAAAACAAAATGTGGTGATATATATGTATGACAATGTCACAGAGAAACATATTTCATTGTATGCTAAAAAATTAAGCAAGGGCTAGAGAGATGGCTCAGCGTTAAGGCACTTGCATCCAGAGCCTAAAGCCCCAGGTTCAATTCCCTAGGACCTACATAAGCCAGACCCACAAGGTGGTGGCCCTGGTGCTCTCTCTCTCTCTTTCTCTCTCTTTCTCTCTCTCTATTTCTCTCTCTCAAAAATGAATAAATAAAATATTTTTTAAAATTAAGCAAGAGATTAAAAACAACCCGAAGACAAGAATAAGAGACCTCTCAAAGCTCATGGCATTTCTTAGTGTTGTGATTGTATGCTTTGCTACATACAAACTGACTCCATAAACAAGCACAAATTTGAAAACTGAAAGAGAATTTGAAAGTACAAATAAAAACTACCTTCTAGCATGGACAGCAGCATGACCACCATATCCTTCTGCAGATCCATCAATTCCTTTAAGAGCTCAATTTGACTGGAATCCTGAAAATATAAATATGTCGCATTTGAGATCATATGAAAAAAGTTTGCAGCAAGAGCCTCGAAGTATCTATCCTCCAACAAGAACACAGCTTGCCAATACTGTAGGTGCCTTAAAGCAATGAGATATAACTAGCAGAAGGCAAAACACAGTGCGTGGTTTATTGAAAACCAAATGCTGAAGAAATAGAGTACACAGCACTCATTCAAATGTGTGTTCATCAAAGTACATGTAAGGATACACATGTGTCTGAGGACCCCAAGAGGTGGGGTGGGTGTTCCACAGCTAGTCACTGCTATTTCTGCACATGGGGCATATTTTTGCATTTGCATTTTCCCTTCTTTTTCTGTGAAGTTGATATATATTATGTAAAAACTATTTATCATATAAATATGGCATATTAAGGACACATAGGATAAATCTAACCTAAAAATGCACACAGGTGTTATACGTCCTATTATTACAAAATATAGCCTATTAGTCCATTTCATTAAAGTGCCCAGTATGTCTCTGCTTCTTGTGGTTTTGTTTCCTTGTTTTCTTTAGTGTCTGATCTTTAGACCACAAAAATCATTATACATAGGAATGTGTATGTAAAAACACTATGCATAGAGTACCTGGAAACACAAGATGTACTTACATCTATGTGAAAACACTATATCTAATCTGATCTGATTCAAACTATCTTCTAACACTTTTCTTTCAAAAGAGAAACTCCACAAAGGGTCACGTGGCTATAATATGAAGCGAAATGTCTGAACTTCTGATGATGTTTTCCTTCTAAGAGCTGTAAGCAAGGCTCTATCACCTGTGCACAATTGCTAACCTACCATGGATGATAAAAATAATGGATATATATAAGAACTTTTCTCCTCACACATCTTTAATCTCTAATGAAGCAGACACCTTAGTGAGAAAACAAGAATTTGATGTTTCAACAGATTTTCCAAATTGACATTAAAACAGTGGAAAGTCTATGTTTATGTGTTTTTCTTTAGAACTCTTATTTTCTCCTTGACATAAAGAATGTCAAATGCCCTGGTAATGGGTGAATAGAATCTTTGCTTATATATGACCCTGTCTCCCCTTAGCAAATTTATTACAGATCACAAATCCCTTTTCAATATTCATAAAGGGGAGGAAGGTTCCAATGAAGACAGACCAGGAAACAAGCTCAGGAGGTCATGAAATGCAGTTTAGAGACTCTCCTGTTCTAGCAATTCCTTGATATCCTTAGTTTCCAAATGAGAATAACAACTTCCATCTATTCCCAGCTTCTATAAAGTATTTTTATGGAAGTCTTTCTAATTAGAGCAAAAGACGAAAAGGGAAGAGATATAAAGGAGTTAATAGTCAAACAAATAAACGCATGTTTAATTGTTAATGGTTAGTCTAGAATTTGTCCATTCAGTCATAAAGCCATTAAATTACCTGGGACAGCTTCATCTGCATGTGGGCGAACACATGAAGGAAGCCCACAACTGCATCCCACAGCCTGCTGTGTGCCAAGCTTTGCTGATTTCCAGTGCAGGGACCCTGCAGCATAAATGCACAACGATCATCCCTGATCATGTATCTGCCAAAGTAGACTTGAAAAAAATAGCAAGGGAAAATTTAACTCTAAGTTTATGGATCTTATTGCCAACATGTTATCTGAAAAGATATGAATACAAAATAAAAGAAAGAGATCCAGCACTGATAATGGTGCCCAGAACAGATAAGCATGTTCATAGGCATGTTTAATCCGCTTTTGATGTTCTGTTTCTGTATGAATAACGAAATACTGGCAAAGTCCATTGGTGAATCATCACACTTCCTGCTGACATTTTCCTCCTTCTGGGGAAAAAGGAGATGGTTGAGTGTTTTGGTTGTTTGATCAAATAGTCA
>PVHP010009950.1:20904-49096 GCA_004024765.1 Zapus hudsonius | reverse complement strand
AACTAAATTGGTATGCTTTAGGCCCAGTAAGAGACCCTGCCTCAAAGAATAAGATGAAGAATGAGTGAGGAATTCACCTGACATTGACCTCTGCCCACATGCATACCCACCCACCCACCCATCCAGAAACACACACGCATATGTATCATACACACATGCGCATGCAAAAACCTGATTAACACATGTTTGTAGTGAGTGTGTTGTGGTGTTTATGTGTAGTACATGCATGCACCCTGCACACACAGATGAGGCCAGAGACTTCTCTGTCACTCTTTTGCGTTGCTTTCATGAGAAAGAGTCTCTCACTGAAACTGAAGTCGGCATCTTGTTGTCCCATTGGCTGACCAGGGAGTCCAGTGACTCTCGGTCTCCGCTCCTCACAGGATGGGGTTAAAGGCATGATGGCCACACTTGGTTTCTCATGTGGGTGCTGGGTATCCGGCTGGGGTTCTCATGAATGCACGGCAAGCACTTTCACCCACTGAGCCATTTCCCCAGCCCCCAGTGCGTCTGTGGCTTTGCAGAAAGGTGCTACTGTGACATCTTGCAGTGCCAACATCAGAAATGCTTAAGCCCTTTTCGTCTGAAATTCTAAAGTTTTATTGATTACAATTGTGATGTTTCTTGAGACCTTTATTGACATCGTTGTTTTGCTTTTAAAACATGTAGAATGTTCTGCTTCTGGGGTATAAATAATATTATACACTACATTATTTTTAAAATATTAAATTTATTTATTTAATTGAGAGAGAGAGAGAGAGAGAGAGAGAGAGAGGCAGATAGAGAGAGAAAATGGGCACACCAGGACCTCTAGCCACTCCAAGCAAACTCCAGACGCAGGCACCCCCTTGTGCATCTGGCTTTACGTGGGTGCTGAGGAATTAAACTTGGGTCCTTTGCTTAGCAGGCAAGTGCCTTCACCACTGAGCCATCTCTCCAGTCCCAACCTTTGGATTATTTAAAATGTTAAAACTATTAATGATGAAGTTATGCAAACATTATAGGGGAAGGCACAAGCATCCTGCAAAGGGGCTCGTACCAGGAAGATGCTCTCGGAGATCTCAACTGAAGACACGTCCATAGAACCACATGTCAGTGCTAACACCATAACCACTTTCCAGGTTGGACTTAGGATTCATCAGGGCCCAGGTGGGGCCAGGACTTAAACCCAAGTAAGTTTGCTTCATGGTTTTCCCATAACACAACTCTGCTTTAGCATTATGGAACCAAATGAACTACTCGAGTAACTTTCCTAAGGTAAGGAAAATATGACCAGAGGAAGGAGAAGGAGGAAGATCAGGAGGAAACATGTAAGACATATTCTTTTCTTTTAACCTTAATTTTCTGTTATTTACCAGTCCCTTACTGTTTCATTCTGTATTCTGGCTAGGGTGGTGGGGTAAAAAGCTTTGAAAGCAAACACTTTGGGGTGTGAACCCCAACTGCATCACCGATTAGCCGTGTGGCTCTGACCAGACTGTCCCTCTGGGCTTCAGATTCTCGTGTAAGAGGGATGGTAACATTTTGCTCACAGATAGTGATAAGGACTCAATGACACCATGGGTGCACATGCTGTCGAGTTCTGGCTCAAGATGGCAGATTTTTCCACCCAGGGGAGCCAGCTGAGAGTCCCGTTGAAATCACAGGAAAGTTTTCAATGAGTAATGAATTTATAATTGTGCTAGAAGGGTGCTTGCTGCCAGCGGACCCCGAAATTAAGTAAGTCACCAAGCAGCAGTAGTGTTTGGATGGTGTAGAAAGTGGACCCCATTTCTTTCTTAATAGCCACATTTCTTGAGAATTAATTATATGAAGATTTCTTTGCTTTGTGCTGACTCTGGGAAACACCGTTTTTGGTTTCTTTCATGAGAGTTCCTTTGGAAGCATCCTTGCTAGACTGTCCCCTGACTTCCATCTTGCTAAGGGGGTCATGTTTCTGCATCGTAGTAACATATGTCATAGTTAGCCCCTTCAGAAACATCGTCTTCTCTATTTCCATGCCGCTCCCCACGCAGGTCCCCCTCCCCCATCAGTGGCTCCTGCTGGCTGCTTGGCTGGCTCCCTTTCCTCTGCCCATTCCCTGAACACGACTGTTACCCAGCATGAGGTCTTGGCCCCTTCTCTTCCTCAGTCACAGTCTCCATGTGCTCACCCCTTCTTGTGACCTTGAACATCTGCACCGGGTGGCTCCTGTATTGCTGTCTCCAGTCCAGTTCTGTCCTTGGAGTTCCAGACTTGTTCTTCAACTGCATTAAAAAACCATTTTCCTATTTAGAGATAATTTCCAACTGACAGAGATGTTGCAAAAATAAATATTGCACAAAAAGCCATGCATTCCCTTTATCAGATTTGCCTCATACTAACATTTTACTCCCTTTGTTCCCCCTCGCCTCCCTTATGTTATGTAATATTATGGATGTGTGAGTGTATCTTTTTCTGAAGCATAACTCACATAAGAAAGCCAGGTGTGGTGGTATGGACTTACAATTGTAGCACTGGGTGGAAGAGAAAGGCAGATCCCCAAAGCTCACTGGCCAGTCAGTCTAAACTACGTGGTGAGAGCTCTAGGCCAGTGAGAGACCCTGTCACCAAAGAGGTAGATGGTGCCTGAAGAATAACACAGGAGGTTGTTCTCTGGCCTCCCCTCCCCGCCAGACACAGGTGCGTGCATACTCACATGTGTGCCTGCATACACATGTACACCAAATAAATAAATAGAAATCAAAATAATAAAATAAAATTAATTGAATAGTTCTTTTATATGAAAAAGACTTTTTCATTCTTTACATTGATACCCAGTTTTAAAAAATTCATTTATTTTTTATTATTAATAACTAGAAACTCTGTGTGTACAAGTTGTATGTTGGTACCCCCATTTCCCTTCCCCCAGCCCCTATTCCACTTAGGACCCTCCTCAGTGGGATTTCTGGTATGCTCCATGGGATGGACGGCTATCTATGAGTTATACAAGCAGCAGACTATTATTTTTGGTGGGGGGAGAGGGTCAATGTCTCCGGATATTCCCCCCACTGAAATTCAGTCAGAAACTTTAGAAAAGCAAGCATTTTAATACAGTATAATACAAAGATATACTAATTTGACACTTAAATACTGAGAAATGATGGTAGGAAAATAGAAAAATCTTTCTTTTCTGCAATCAAACAATTGTGTTTCTCCAAGAGCAGAACACTTTGTATGTACAGTAAGAACACTGCAGTCATAACATGCAATAGTTTTGAACATGAGCGGAGGTGTTTCAGGCAGCTTTCATTGGTGTGTGGTTCACCAGCATGCAGAGTACAAAGAGAACATGCTGTGTGTTCAGAACCGAGGCTGCAGCAGAGTCTCTGGAGGCTGCCTGGGTGATCGTTGCCAGACGTATCTCAGATTCACTGTACACTTGATTTTGAATTGATTTTTGGTCTTTGCACATACAGAAACATTTTATTGTCGTCAATATTTTGTGACCCCCCTCCCCCTACATTCAGGTATGTGACCCCAAGTGGGATCATGCTGTACAGTTTAAGAAGCTGTAGTTTAATTCACCAGAGCTAGGGAATTTTGTTATGGCAGTCCAAGCTGACAGACAAAGAAAGCTTGTACCCTTCGTCACTTCTCACATGAACAAATTCTAGGAAGAGCCAAAATTTAACCTTATGAAAAGAAAGTATTGAGCAAAGGAGGCCAAAGTATTAGAAAAAACTCAGAAGCCATGGAAAACATTAATAAATTCAACAAAATACAAATGAACTTCTGCATAGCAATCTGACCAAAAACCCCACTATAAACAAAGTCAAAAGGCAGATGAAAAACTGGTGAATTACTTGTAAAAGAGATAAAAATATTGAATAGAAAACTGTGGTCTCTCAAACGAATAAAAAGACAATCATCAAAGCAAAAAAGATCAAAATGAGAACACGTAGTCCAAAGAGGAGAAAATATATCCAATTCTTACAGTCCCTCAAACCTCAAACCGACACAGACATGCTGAGCCCTGCTCAGAGGACTTGGAAGCTTGGAGATGCTCTTATTGCTGCTTCAGCATGGAAAGCAGATTTCCTGTGGGAGTGTGATATTCTACATCCTCAGGACAAATGCTTGCAATCGAAATGATGAAGAGTTGGTGTAGTGAAGATGTTTATCCAGCGGTGGAGTATATCTCAACTGGGTCTTGCTATTATTTTATCACTAAATAATTTTAATAACTATAATTTTGCTATTATTATATCACTTTCTTCCGTTTTCATTTCATGTCATTAGATTATGTCATTTCATAGCTGACAATGGTTTCATCCTCTGCAAGACATGAAAGGTTGTTGGGGAGATTGTGGCCCCCTGGCCCCCTGCGGGTAGCCCAAGTCTCACTGGCCAGCAGGAGAAAGGGCTCCATGGGGAGAGGTGAGGCGTAAGGTCGGACAGACACACGCGACTGGGAGAAATATCGGGCAAATCTCCTCTCACTCCAGCATCCAAAACCCTTTTATAACCCAAGGCTGCATTGTTCAGCCTATTTCTCTGAAGCAATAAGATTCAAACCTTTTGGCGGGGGCCAGTCAGCAGAGTACAGCAGAGCAAAGTATCAACAAACAGGATCAAGGCTTATCAGCTACCACTTCTGCCTCCTGGGATTAAAGGCGTGTTGGGATTAAAGGCGTGTGTCATCACTCCCGGCTTTATTCCATATTCTAAAATTTAGCTTGATGTTACTCAGTTAGGCTGGGGCCCAACAAAAGGTGATCTGCAATGCCCTCTAATACAATAGGTTTAAGGCCAGACTCTGAAATGCATTGTTTCATGAGGCCATAAGCTTCACTGATGAGGGTTAATGAACATTAACACCACAGACAATGATGGGGTTCTCAAGAGAGCTTTCAGGCTCTGGGAACAAAATGAAGCTTCCTCTCTTAAAGGGTTCAAGGGGAAGAAGGGGATCCTGCCACACAAGAAGGCAGGTTCTAGTTAATAAGTAGTGAGTACAACAATACATACATGAAGTCTGGTTGTCTCTGGTCACCACTATCTGAAAAAGAGAAGCGTCTCTCGCTAAAAGTGAGAGTAACTTATTATATGGGTATGATCATTTTTAAGAAGTGCTCATAAGGCAGTTTTGTGGGCCTAATATATGTATTTACCCAGACATCAGCAGGCATTAAACCCTTAAGACTCATGACCTCCCCTGTCATAGGCTTTTAACTAGGTCTTCAGTACCAGGCATGTATTCCCTCCTATGGAGTGGGCCTCCAGTCCAATTAGAGAGCACTTGGCTTTCCCCCGACGGTAGATGTGACATTATTGCACCAGTTGGTACATTTGGCCTGGCTGGCCAGTCTTGAGGCTTGCAGGATCCACTGCTGTTCACCACCGTTGATGACTTCTCTTTCCCATAGGTTTGCATGCAATTTAGCTTTTCCCAGCTTTCTGTCAGCTGGTTAACATGGAGGAGGTTTCCAGCTCAGCTCCAGGTTGATTTCTCAGTGACCTGCAACCCAAGCATAGGTGGTCTTCAGCAATAGGGTCTTACCATTTCATTCTGGTGGGCATCCAAGAGCCTTAACAATGGCCTGTAATGTTTTGGGGGTCTCAGGAACCTCCCTGGCCAATAACTCACTGTGGTATCCCATCTCTGGCACTGAAATTTTTCTAGTAACAATCTATGGCTACTGGGTATGCCATTATCCAAAGAAGTAGGTTTCCACACAGCTTATTCATAACATCTTAAATTTGATTAACCCTCTTCCCACCCCTCCTTTACTCAATTCCTTACCCTGACCCCCCTTAGGCCATTGCATCCCTAGTAATCTGTCCATTTACTTACATATCAATACCCTCTCCTTAAGTCTCCCCTTTCCTATAGCCACAGTCTAGCTTTCTGGCCTCTACTGCTGACTTTCACTCCAACTCACATACAAGTTTAAACATTTGTGGCTAGGCTCTACATAGGAGAGAGAACATGTGGTGTTTTTCTTTCTGGGCCTGAGTTACCTCACTTAGTATAATCCTTTCCAAATTCATCCATTTCCCTATAAATTTCATAATTTAATATTTCTTTACAGATGAATAGTAAGTACTCCATTGTATAAATGAACCTCATCTTCATTATCCATTCATCAGTTGAGGGACATCTAGGCTGGTTCATTTTCTAGCCATTGTAAATAGAGCCACAATAAACATGGAAGAGCAAGTATCTCTGGGTAAGTGACTAGAGTCCTTAGGATCTATGCCAAGGAGTGGTATAGCTGGGTCATAGGGTAAATCTATTTTCAGCTGTCTCAGTCACCTGCACACTGCTTTCCACAATGGCTGTACCAGTTCACATTCCCACCAGCAGTGTAGAAGGGTTTCTGTTTTTCCACATCATCACCAGCATTTATTATCATTTGTTTTCTTGGTGGTAGCCATTCTGATAGGAGTGAGATAGAATCTCAGAGTAGTTTTAATTTGCATTTCCCTCATGGCTAAGGAGGTAGAACATATTTTTAGGTGTTTCTAGCCCATTTGTATTTCTTCTTTTGAGAGCTCTCCATTCAGTTCTGTTGCCCATTTTTTGGTTGTTTGATTTCTTATTTAATTTTTGAGTTCTTTGTAAATCCTGGGCATTAATCTTCTGTTAGATGTATAGCTGGCAAAGATTTTTCTCCCATTGGGTAGGTTGCCTCTTTGCTTTATTCACTGTGTCTTTTGCTGTAAAAAAAGCTTCTTAATTTCATGAGGTCCCAATTGTTGATTAGTGGTTTTACTTCCTGAGCAACTGGGGTTATGTTCAGAAAGTTGTTGCCCATGACAACATGTTGAAGTGTTTCCTCTACTTTTTCCTCTAGCAGTTTCAGGGTTTCAGGTCTGATATTAAGGTCTTTGATCCATTTGGACTTGATTCTTGTGCATGGAGAGAGATAAAGATCTATTTTCATCCTTCTACATATAGATATCCAGTTTTCCCAGCACCATTTGTTAAAGAGGCTGTCTTTTCTCCAGTAAATATTTTTGGCCTTTTTCATCAAAAATCAGATGACTGGGTTTGCATCAGAGTTCTCCATTCTATTCCATTGATCTACTTGTCTGTTTTTGTGCCAGTACCATGCTGTTTTGTTACTATGGCTCTGTAATGTATCTTAAAAATCAGGTATAGTGATACCGCCAGCCTTCTTTTTGCTGCCTAGAAATGTTTTGGCTCTTTGAGATTCTTTGAAACACAGGTCATTTCTTGCAAGGCCATCCTGAGGGCTATCACTCATCAAATCTTGACTGTGGTCCTGGATCTGGGTGACAGTTTATGGAATAAACAATAGTATGCTCTGAAAGCCGCTCTTCCTCTCCTTAGTTACCACTCGCTTTGACTCTTGAGTTGTTATTTCACTGTGCTGCTGGGTCACTCTCCTCCCAAGGTGCACAGGCCAGAGGCATCAGTGAGGTCTCAGTGTGGTAACCAGCTGAGAAAGGGTTTTGGCCAACTAGTGTGAGATGCAGCACAAAGCCCCTTGAGTCCTAGAGGTGATGCCTTGGCTATGCTGTCTGACGACTCCTGGGGCCAAGTGGAAAGAGAGCAGCCAGCCTACCCTGCTCCCCAAAGCTGCTGAGTAACTGACTCAGCCTTCATCTCAGCTTGAAGAGCGTTCAGTCACGTGTCTCTGTCTTTGAGTCCTGTTCATGATTTAGAAGGGTCACTCAAGGCAGTTACCCCTGCCAAAGCCTCATGCCACCTCGAGGAGCCTGAGGGGCCACTCACTTCCAGAGAGAACACACACTTTTTTTTTGAGCTGATCATTAAGATTCTTTGGGGTCAGGCTGGAGAGATGGCTCAGTGGTTAAGGCACTTGGCTCCAGTGCTTGAGGCCCCCGATTCAATTCCCCAGTACCCACATAAGCTAGACCCACAAGGTGGTGGCCCTGGTTCTTTCTCTCTCTCTCTCCTCTCTCTCTCTCTCTCTCTCTGCTTGAAAATAAATAAATAAAATATTTTAAAAAAGAATAAAAAAGATTTCTATTTTTTTAATAAAGTTAGGAGCAGTTTGGTTTTCTTTTTTTTGGTTTTTTAAAAGCATTTTATTTATTTATTTGAGAGAGAGAGAGAGAGACAGAGAGACAGAGACAGAGAAACAGAGAGAATAGGAGCGCCAGGGCTTCCAGCCACTGCAAATGAATTCCAGATGCATGCTCCCTCTAGTGCATCTGGCTTTATGTGGGCACTGGGGAATGGAACTCGTGTCCTTCTGCATTGCAGGCAAATGCCTTAACCACTAAGCCATTTCTTCAGCCCAAGATTTCAAGGGCACTATATTGTTTATATTTTTATTTTCTGTGTGGCAAAATGTTTGACATTTTAAAACCCACTCTTTGGCCTCTGTGACAATCTTGTCAACTTGCTTGGCTCTAGAATCACCTAGGGCATGTCTGTTGGGGATTTTTCTAGATTAGGTTAATTGAAGTGGGAAGACTCACCCTAACTGGGAGCGGTGGTGGTACCATTTCATGGGCTGGTTCTGGGACTGGTTACAAAGGAGAAAGTGAGCTGAGCACCAGTGTTCATCAGTCTACTTCCTGATGGCAGCTGAATGTGAGGAGCTGCTGCAAGCTCCTGCCACCATGCTTCTGTTCCATGATGACCCTGTATCTTCTCCAACTGTAGGATGCAATCAACTTTCCCTCTGGGTGAATGTTGTAGTAGTTACCTTCTCACTGCTGAAAGACACCTGTCCCACAGCAGCCAATTGGAGGAAAGTTGTTTATTTTGGTTTACAATATTCATGATAGCAGGGAAAGCATGGCATGAGCAGAGGCTGGACATCACCTCTCCATGGCAGGTGGAAAACTGCAGCAGGAGAGTTAGCTGGGGGAGCTGGCTATAACAGCCCTACGCCCACTCCCAACAATACACCTTCAGCAAGGCTCCACCTGCTAAACTGCCATCAGCTGGGGACCAAGCATTCAAACATATGAGTTTGTGGAGGACATCTGATTCAAACCACCACAGATAGGAAACAGATGAGACAGGAGCATGCAAACAAGTCCTGCACCGTGTCTGTCTTTGCTCTGGTCCATGTATCCCAGGAAGCACTGTTCCTCTTTCTTAATCATTCTGGAAGCAGACATGGAGTGTGGTAATTCAAATGTATATCCCCCCCCTATTTTTTTTAAGGTAGCATTCTAGTGCTCACTCTGTAGTCCCAGGCTGGGTGTGGAGAGCAGTTTGACCTCTGGGGTCCTTCTTGTTGCCAGTTCATGCTTGCTGCTTTCTGGTATTTGCTGGCTGCTGGTGGTTTCTCTTTCTGTTTGGAGTGGGAAACTGATTTCTTCCACCATTGATAGAACCTCCCCATGACCTGTAATCTTGAAATTCCTCCCATAAACTATCTGGTTTGGGTGTTCATCCCAGCATCCTGAAGCTGTCTACACCAGGTAGAGACCATTCCCATAGCCCATAGAAAGTGGACATTATTCTAACTAGCCTCGTGTAAGCTGCCTTGCTTTTTCCCCTAGAGGCTTCAATAAAGCCATGAGCGAAACTCACTCCTTCCACCCTGTGTTCTGTCTCTTGTCTGCCCTGTGCTTCTTTTGTGGTTCAGTTTGAAAATCTATAGGAATTAGTAAATTTCCTTGGCTAGGAAGAAAAGACAGGGAAAAAGGAGCCCTTGGTAATCCAAGATGGCGAAGGAGGTGGTGACTCCATCTTCTTCCTGGCCTGGATTCATTTTCTTGCTGAACTACCTTGGCAAGCTGGCTGTGACCTGTACAGCACTGTGAATCAATGAGCACCTTTCACCTTCACCCAAGCTAATCAATCATAGACTTTGGACAGGTGGATTTTCCCATTCGATAAAAGTTCAATCTCCATAAAAACTGAGATTTTCCTGCTCTAGAAACTGCCCTCCTCACAGAAGAGCCTGCTTGCTTTCTCTCTTAGTCTGAAATAAACTTTATTGTTTTTTTTAATATATAAAATCAAAATTTTATTCCAAGTATTTAAGTATGCAATATTTAGCATGCAGGGAAACTGAAAATGTTTGATTTTTTTCAATAACCACAAAATTAGAATAATCTGCTGCATCATATATAGGAGTTTCAGAAAGAGTTTTTAAAGTTTTCTTCTTATGGAGACATTTTAGGTATTAAGTAATGTTCTTAAATTTAAAAAAAGTACACGGAATGTCAATGGAAGACCAATCAATTAAATCAGGCTTTACCATTCAAGCTTATTTTGTTAGATATAGAAAATTACAATTTTTATACATCAGAATTGCTTTTATATTACTAATTTCATTTGCCTCAACCTGCATGTATGTCGACAGATTGAAAACTCATAATTCATTTATATGAAATCCTTTTTTTTTCTTTTTCAAGGTAGGGCTTTGCTCTACCCAGGCTATGAAGTCCTTTTAATAGCCCAGATTTTACATTGTGTGTTACAGTATAAACTTAGCAATAATAATAATAAGCTCAAGGTTAGATAAGAATGAGCCTTCACTGGAACAAATGTATGCTTTCTTCTGTCCAAGAATCCTATTTCTTGTTGTGATCATGTTCTTTCCCGCTCCTTAATTCTTTAATTGGCAGAGAAAGGGAACCCGAGACACCTAGATGGTGGCGTGTGCCTGGGATTGTGATAAACTGAGTTTTCTGAGCGGGAGCTCCCCTTGGCCATACACCTGACTGGCAGGCTAAGCACATTCCCCGCTGCTTGTCTTCACTGCTCCTGCTCTGCTTTGCTGTCTTTTTCTGTCTCTCTATCCCCACGTTGCTGGGTGACTAGTTCACAGCCCTTATCCTGCCCTGGGCAACTTGTTCTTCTCCATCTTGGGAAGGTGATGACAGTCACGTCGCTGGAGTGGAGAGCTGGAAGGCAAGTGAAATGGTCGGGAATGTGAATCTTTCATGCCTGAACTTTGATCATATTATGATGAAAATGATGAGAGTCCCTCCACCCACAGAGACTTAAGGAGAAGAAGTTGAAGGAGGAGACAGAACCCATCCTATTGCAATATGGTGATGGCCCAAGCCAAGGTCTGTTTAATGAGGATTTATCTCTTGGTTTCTATTGAGAGAGACCCCTCTGTATCCCTGACACAAATGCACAGTCCTGTCCACACATTACAGGGTCACTCAATTTAGGCAACAGGAAACCTTATACGGGGTCCTAGTCCTTTGTCTGGGACAGTCTCCCTATCTATGTATCCCAGGCTAGCCTCAAACTTACTACATACATAGCCCAGGCTGGCCTTGATTTTGAGATCCTTCTGTCTCAGCCTTTCAAGCGCTAGGATTGCAGGTAGGTGTCGTCAGGCCTGGCTAAGGGTCCTGTTTGAAAGAACAATGTCTCGACTCTCCTCCAACTGTCATGAGGATGCTAGCGGATCAAGGAAATGTGCTCAACCACTATTCCCACCTAGGCCACAGGCCACTCTGCCCAGGAAGGTCTGAGACTGTCTCCAGATCTCGCACTGGCCTCTTTCCTGGCCTCTGGGTTCCTGGCTCAGCCCTCCGGAGAGAGATTATCTTTTGGGGTTGTGTGCTCTCTAAACCAAGGAGCAACTGGGGGCAACTGATTCAGGGTTTCCAGGTGAGGAGGTCCTGAGGATGGAGTATGCCGCTAAGCATGCGCTGGGAGCCATTCTGCAGCGAGAAGCAGCCATCTGGCCACAGGAGCTTTTCCAGAGCTGTTGCTCAATTGGAGTTCAGGTTCTAGGGACACTTTCCCACTGGACTTTCTCAATTGCTCAAAAATGAGCAGCTGCTACTGCTCCAGGGATGGTCTTTTTAGCACTTGGGTCCTACAGTGGTTTGAGGGGAGGATTCCTGGACTTTGTGATTGAGAAGGCTGTGGTTACAGCTTGCTTTTGTCTGTGAAGCGAAGGAGAGTATTCTGAGACACAGTAAAATGTTCTCACCATGGCTGCGGTGCTTACTTAGTCTCATTCTGATGGGGTGGCTCCCTGGAGAATGGGGGAGGGGTTAGCACAGCACCCCGACTCTTCCTTTGTGGTCACTTTTTATTTTCACCTTTTTAAAAATAACGTCAACCTTGCTTGGTATGCTAGACTTCTTCGTGTGTATGGGTTTTGTTTAATTTTGACATTTCAATGTTGGATTTTTTGAGATATTGGGTTCATTCCTAATGTCACTTGTCTAGCGAGCTAATTCAAATGGTGACTTTCTCCGATAGGGTTAAGGTGGGGCATTTGTTCAGCACATCTACCTGCCGTGTCACAGCCTGGGCAGATGCCACCCACGTGCAGGGCTGCAGTGTTAAACACCACCCTCACCTCCTCTGTCCCCACTCCCTTCCTGGGCTTCCTGTGTAGTGATGGAGCCCAGCTCTGCAGGCTAGAAACCTGCGTCACTCCTGCCTCTCTCCATTTGATCAGGGGCCAGCTGATGCAGGGTGGGAAGAGGCAGGCTCAGGGTGCTTGGATTCTTGTCCAAGCTCTTTTCCCTGGACCTGGAGCCCTGGTTATTCATACTAGAAACCCTGCCAGAGTCACTTCTTTTATTTTTCTGTTGAGTTGCTTTGCATTATTATTAAATTTTTACTGTGTATATTCTTTGCATGTGGTATTGTATGACATAAGGGCATATTCATAGAAATATATGCACTGAGCACATATCTAAGAGGCACTAATGAGAGAAACCATATGCTTGTTGTCTTTCTCAGATGGTAATTTGTTTAATATGATCATGTCTAGTTGCATCCATTTCACTGCAATGTGTGACTGAAACAATTACACACACACACACACACACACACACACACACACACACACACACATATATATATATATATGTATCACAGTTTCTTTATTCATTCTGTTGTTGGACACCTAGGTTGGTTCCATAACTTCATTATTGTAAATAGTGTTGCAAGAAACATTGATGTGCAAGTGTCTCTGAAAAGTAGACTTGGAGCCCTTCAGGAGTAGTAAAACTGGAGCAATGGTAGATCTAGTCTTCACTTTTTGAAGAACCTCCATATTGATTTCCATAATGGCTGTACTAGCCTCCATTCTGACCAGCAGTGTGTAAGGGTTCCCTTTGCCCACATCCTCACCAGCATTTGTTGTTATGTGTTTTCTTAGTGAGTGTCATTTTAACTGGGGTGATAGGAAATCTCAATGTAGCTTGAAATTTGCATTTCTCTGACATCTAAGGGTTGAGCATTTTTCATATGTTAATTGCCCATTTGTATTTCATAATTTAAAAAATCTATTCATTTAGTGATTGGGTTGTTTTATTTCTTACTTTGTTTTGGATTTTTTTTTTAGGTAGGGTTTAACTCTAGCTTAGGCTGACCTGGCACTCCCTCTGCTGTGAGTTCTGTGTGATGTATATATATATATATATATATATATATATATATATATATATATATATATATATATCCTCTTTAGGTGAATGGCTAGCAAAGATGCTCTCCCACGCTCTGTTTACTGAGTCACTTCTTCAAGAAAAACTGGTTCTTCCTAGCTACCCGGCAGTGACTCACTAGACCCTTAGGGTTCTCCCTAGCATGGAGGGGTAAGAGGACCCCAGAGAGCCTGGGCAGTGGGAGGGTGGAAATGGTGTCAGAAGCATTGTTTCTCTCTAAGCCTGACTTAAATTTAAGACAGGACGAGTCTTTAGCAGAACAGGCTAAGGCTTTGCAAACAATTTTGGCCCCAAGCAGGGCTGCAGGGCTCCCATCATGTGCTTCTGTGTCTCATACCTACTGACCACCATCGAAGCTGACTGACTCCCATGGTCACCTGCTGCCTCTGGGGAGCAGCCTGCAGGCATGGCGCTACTCCTGCCCCACTTCCCAGCTGAAGAGATTACAAGCATGTGGCACTGCACACGGCCCTTTGGGAGCTTCTTTGGCTGTCATCTCAGCTCTACAATGTACCAACTATGTGATTCTGGTCAGGTGTTGTGTGACTTTTCTTGGGAAGATGTGAACAAATGACTTCATCCCTCATAGGGTACTGATAGCAGACCAAAGAACTATTTCTGCCCAAGCAGAACCAAAGAGTTTATTGGGGTTTCTTAAGGAGCAAAGTGGCACAGGTAGTTACATCACTGAATAGCACCCCCCCCCCCCAGTATAGATGATAACTCATGACTGCTACATCCCTGGAGCTCATTGGACGACTTGCAGATAATTCCACCAAAAAGCCTTTTCCCAGCAACTAGACTTACTTCTTTTATAATCTTGGGGATCTTGTAACTTTCTGATCTTCCTGGGTTTTGTAAGTTTTCTTAGCTTCTTAAAGTTTTATGAGCTGCTGTTCTCTCACCAGGAGGGAAGTTTCAATTTGGAGGAAATAGCAACAGAACAGCAAGTAACTTAAATTTCTCTAAAAAATTTCGATGGTTTAATCCTATATGGAACCTGAGTTGTTGAGCGAGTTTATACATCCCAGCACATGACAAATTCTTGATCATGAGTGGTTGTTATTTTTTGGTTACTGCTCATCATCCCCTTTTGAAATTACATGCTTACTGTCTGCCTTCCCTGTAGCTCCTCACTCTCTCTGCAGACTGTCTCCTTCTCTGGCCCTAGAGGCTTATTGGTGGATAGATGGGTGGATTTGATGCTGCAAAGATGAAATGGGATACTGTGAAAGCTCTAGAGACCCAGGACTAGTAGGGAAGGGATGTTGGCAGCCCTTGGCAGCTCTGGCTGGAGCCAGCCTGTGGACTGGCCAGAGGCCCAGGCTTGAGTACGGAGCCCAGCAGGCAAGCCCAGCTGCCATAGAGACATCTCAGAAGCCAAAGGAACCACATCAGGAGGCAGGTACTCACTTCTTGCTGCTTCTTTTGGAAACCGAGTATTACTCTGAATCCTAGACTGGCATTCTATTCGCTGTAATTATTCCTCAGCCTTCTCAGTACCAGGATAACCATGCCCCAGGCCTAGCTGTAGATCCTCACTTCTGACCTATGTGTGCACAAAGTGCAAGGCTCAGGGCCTCCCCAGTACCCACAGAGGATAGAGCACCCAGCTGCCAGCCCCTCAGCACCTCTAAAGACAAGCTACCTTCCTGGGCCTGAGCCCTGAGTGATGGCCACATCCAGAGCACAGAGAAAGCTCTGTCTGCATTTCCTCTAGTGTGAACCCTCACATTTACATTCTGCCAAGTTGAAAAATCACAATAACATAAACTCGCTTCAGTGGTTCTGCCCCTCTGTGAAGAGAGAAGAGAAAAAGGCTTAGCTCGGCCCAGGAAACAAAGCCCTCTCTGTTGGCAGCTGCAGGCTGTGTCCTGAGCCTGTCCTGAGAGCTGGTGTTCTGGACTGTGGAGAAGCAGCTCCCAGCCCGCCTTGTGTTCCCGTGGGAGAGGGATGGCTCCTGGCCTCATGGGGCACCCACGAGGGAGGCACTGACTGGCCAGCCCTATGGGAACCCAGGGCCCTGACTGCCTCCCCTGGGTGAGTGTCAGCGCCTCCCACCCCTTGTTCCTGGCACCCTGGTCAAGGCACAGTATACATTGAAGTCAGCGTGTGCCCAGGGCCCTGTCTCAGCCTCCCCTTTCACTCAGAAAGCAGAAAAGCTTAACATGTCCATCTTCCATCTCAAGGAGGCTCCTGCTGTGCAGAGATCTCTGACAGGAAGGAGTCTTTTCTTCCCTGAAGCCTCCACATGTGTTGTGGGAGGACCATTTTTGTCACTCACCCCAACATGGCCATGGGGTAGGCAGTGCTGGGAACCGAGAAAGGCCTCTGGCCTCTTCTCTGCTGGAGCGGCTCTAGCTCAAGCAGCTCTGGGGAGGTTGACCAGCCTCTCTGACCCAGCTTCCTCTCCTGAGGAGCCCTGAAGGCCTCGACTCTAGCATTTCCTCATTGGCCTTATCTGTTCTCAGTTCAGTACCCGATGGCACTGCACTGTGCCTTCTAGAATGATCATTTCTTTACAAGGAAGCTTGGAATAGATGGGGTTCACCCTCAGCTGGCCCTGTGACTGTCACAGCATTCCTGCCACCTCCAGAAGCTCAGGTTCTAAGGTGCCCGTTTCTCCATCGACTCAGGCCAACCCGCCATCCTTCTGACAATCACTAATTAACCTTGGACCTTTCATGGGCACCAGCATCCATAGGGCTCAAAGACAACATTTTAGTTTCTCACCGGAGGACAGAGTGAGAAAACACCAGACCCGAAGCCCAGGGGACCTTAGGTGTTCAGCTGATGTGACTCATTCCTCAGATACGATAGCTCTTGATGCAATATGGACATTCTGAAAGGTATTTTGCTTCTCTTAGGAATGAGGAAAAAATAAGAAAGGAATAAGAAAATCTTAGTCTTAGTTGGGCCTCGTGATGCAGGCCTGTAATCCTGCCTATAAGAGAGGCTGAGGCAGGGGGAACACTTGGGAAGGTTGGGGAGGCACTGTCTCAAAATGAGAAGCAGAGAAAGAGGCCTGGGGATATAGCTCCATGGAAGAGCATGCGTGTGAGACTCTGGGTTCCATGTCCAGCACCCCAAAAGAAAAAAAAAAGTCGACTAGACAAGACCTTTAAAATGGAAGACTGAGTTCTCACAGAGTCCATAGGAAAAGTAGCGTGCTATGTAGATTGAATCCTTTCTCCAATTCTAGAAATAATCTACTTTTATAAATTTGAAAAAAAAACAGAAAAAAAATTGTATACAACATCCCGTCACATGACACATCTTCATTATTTGCTTTGATGACTTAATCTTTATCTCACTGAGATTCTTATGGTCTAAGGTATTCACACGTGGGAAGTCTTTTTTTTCTTTTTCTTTTTAATTTTTTAATATATATTTATTGTCCATAATGAGTTACAATATTTAGTGGGCAAACAATGAGTTGTTATCCCCAACTCCCCAAAGCCCCCCTCCCCATCCCCAATCAGCTGGATATCCTCCTCCGTGGGTTGTCTGGATCAGTCCTTGTGGTAGGGGACCATGGAGAGCCTAGTACTCAACCTGGTCCTCCTGGCCCAAGTGTGTTGTTACTGAGGGGTGCCATGCCTCTGGATAGTCTCCCCCACCACGGCTCTCACAATCTTTCCGCCCCCTCTTCCGCTCAGTTCCCTGAGTCGTGGTGGGTGAGTATTAAGGCTGCTTTCATGTTGTGAGTTTCAAGGTCTTTGTGTCGAAAATTGTTGGTTTCTGTCACCCTGGCTTATCCTGTGTTGATTGAATGGCTGTGGCTGTGGGTCCCTTGTTCATCCCGTCATTTTCTGTGTGGCTCCATATGGATCCTCCACAATATGACTGTGGTGGCTCATCTCTTGTGAGAATCTCAGCTATCAGCATACAGTCGGTTGGTAGGGTTAGATAGGCCACAACTCTCTCGCAGCATCCTGAAAAATACAAACACAATCTCCATCGGAGAGTGAGATCAGTATAGGTTAACAAATATACACCATTCTGGATTACCTAGGTTCTATTTTTAGTAGCCTCCCCGTCAGTCGCTCACATAGTGCATCTTTTCTTGGGAGCCCAAGAGTACAGGATCTTGTGCATATTGCACTGATTCCCCAGTTGCAGTCACGGGCTTCCCCTCAGTAAGTGGAATATTTGGCCGAATTTAAAAGCTGTTGATTGTCTCCCCCAGGCCCAAGCTCCTCCATTGCACTAGTGCTCCTTTCTTGGTTCATAGTTCTCTCCCAGTAGGAGGTGTGGTCAGCCTACTCATGGCTGCAGTCTGTGTTTCATGCCAGTGGTCTCTGTTTACTCCAGCGTCGTTGATCAGCTTAACCTGGCAGCTTGTGCAGTGCCTTCCAGCACTGCACTAACTACCATCCGGGGGCTGGATACCATTCCGGACCTTGAAGGGTCTCTCCATGCTGATCGATGGCATTCTGTGGTTTCTTCAGCAACAGGGTTTTGCCTCAGGCCTAGGGAGGTCATTCAAGAGCTTGACAGAATTCTGTCTTGTTTTTGGAACCTCATGGGTGACTTTGGTCAACAGCTCAGTGAAGGAAGGAACCAGTGACTGGGACCAGGGGTTGTCAGGGTTGTCAGACTGATCAATTATTCACAGGCTTACACTCTCTCTCCTAGTACTCATGGCCCCTCTTGCCAATCGATGCCCACTATTTGCACAATAGGTTACAGTATGCTCATGAGGATTTTATGTTTTTGAACCTAATTTGGTTTAGCCTCATGCTTAAGCCATTCCTCTCCCCCTTCCCTTACACCTCATTCATAACCTCTCACTTCTTTCTACTAATCTGCATAGAGAAAACAGTTATCCTGGTTAAGGACCGCATATGAGGGAGAATATGCGGTGTTTGATTCTCTGTTCTTTTAAGTGTTCGCTTAGCAAGATCTGCTCAAAGTCACACCATTTTTTCATAAATTTCGATATGTCATTTTTCCTTTCAGCTGAGTAAAATTCCATCGTGTAAATATACCACAGTTTCTCTGTCCATTCCTCCATGGATGGGCATTTGGGTTGATTCCAATTCTTGGCTATTATGAATTGATCTGCTATAAATATAGTTGTACAAAATTTTCTGCATCGAGATGTGACATCTTGTGGATAGATGCCTAGTATTGACTCTGAGAATGGTGTTTTTGTCAGTACAGAAGCTTTTGAGCCTGATCAGGTCCCATTGGTTAAGTGACTAATGTACTTCCTGGGCTACTGGAGATTTGCTCAGGAAATTTTTCCCTACTCCTATCTCATGTAGGGTTCCTCCTACTTTTTCTTCCAGGGTGTTTAGGGTTGTATGGTTAATATTGAGGTCTCTGATCCATTTGGAGTTGATCTTTGTGCATGGTGAAAGGAGTGGGTCTATTTTCATTTTTTTTACACGTGTTTATCCAATTTGTCCAGCACCATTTGTTGAATATGCTATCTTTAGCCCAGCATACATTGTTGGCACCCTTGTCGAAGACTAAGAAGCTGAAGTTACTTGCATTAAAGACTGGGTCTTCAATTCTATTCCACTGGTCACACTGTCTGTTTTTCTGCCAATACCATGCTGTTTTAATTACTATGGCTTTATAGTATGTTTTAAAGTCAGGTATGGTGATACCTCCTTCGTAATTTTTTTTTGCTCAGAATAGTTTCAGCTATCTGAGGTCTCTTACCCTTCCAAATAAAATTTGAAATTATTTTTTCAATGTCTGTGAAGAAGGAGGTTGGGATTTTTATTGGCATTGCATTGAATCTGTAGATTGCTTTTGGCAGGATTGCCATTTTTACTTTATTGATTCTCCCTATCCATGAGCATGGAATGTCTTTCCAGCTAATCATATCCTCTTCTATTTCCCTCTTGAGTGTTTCAATATTTTCCTTATATAAGTCTTTCTCTACATTGGTTAGTGATTTTCCCAGGTATTTAATTTTATTTGAGGATATAGAGAACAGGACAGTTTCTCTGATGTCTTTTCCGAATGTTTATCTTCTGTATATAGAAAGACTACTGATATTTGTGTGTTAATTTTGTATCCTGTCACTCTGCTGAAGACATTGATCACCTTCAGGAGATTACTAATACTGTTCTTTGGATCTGATATATATAAGATCATGTCATCTGCAAAGAGGGATAATTTGACTTCTTCCTCTCCAATTTGTATCCCTTTTATGCTATTCTCCTGTCTTATTGCTTGGGCTAGAACTTCAAGCACTATGTTAAATAGCAGTGGTGAGAGTGGACACCCCTGTCTTGTTCCTGAGTTAAGTGGGAACTCCTTGAGTTGTTCCCCATTGAGGATGATTTGTGCTTTAGGAGATCTGTATATTGACTTTATCATGTTGAGGTATAGGCCATCTATGCCTATTCTTTCCAGGGTTTTGAACATGAAGTGGTGTTGAATTTTGTCAAAAGCCTTCTCAGCATCAATTGAGATGACCATGTGATTTTTGCAGTTGAGTTTGTTAATGTGGTGAATTATATTTATCGACTTGTGTATGTTAAACCAGCCCTGCATCCCTGGGATGAAGCTGACTTGGTCAGGGTAAATTATAAACTTGATGTGGATTTGTATTCGTTTTGCTAAGACTTTGTTTAGGATTTTTGCATTCAAGTTCATCAGGGATATGGGTCTGTAGTTTTCTTTTCTTGTTACATCCTTGCCTGGTTGGGAATTATGGCGATGGTAGCTTCATAAAAGGAGTTTGGGAGCCTACCCTCTTTCTATGTCCCTGAAAAGCTTCAAAAAGAGAGGTTTAAGTTCTATGATGAAAGTTTGGTAGAATCCGGCTGAGAAACCATCTGGACCTGGGCTTTTCTGTTTGGGGAGGTTCTTGATTACTGATTCAATCTCTGTGATTTTTATAGGATTGTTTAGGATCTTTATCTGCTTTGGTCTGAGCTTTGGTAGTTGGTATGTGTCCAGGAATTTATTCATTTCTTCCAGGTTCTCTAATTTTGTGGAGTAGAGGTTTTGGAAGTATGACCTGATGAAACTTCGAATCTCTTCAGGATCTGTTGTGACCTCACTCTTGTCATTTTTTATTTTGTTAATTTGGGCCTTCTCTGTTTTTCGTTTGATTAAGTTGGCCAGGGGTTTGGCAATCTTATTGACTTTTTCAAAGAACCAACTCTTTGATTTGTCTATTTTTAAAATTGTTTTGTTTCCAAGTCGTTAATCTCAGCTCTGATCTTAATTATTTCCTTGCATCTCGAGCTCCTAGGGTTGGATTTTTCCATCTGTTCTAATGACCTTAGGTGGGAGGATAGCTGGTTGATTTGAGACCTCTCTATCTTTGTTATGAAGGCATTTAGTACAATGAATTTCCCCCTTAGGACTGCCTTCATTGTGTCCCACAGTTCTGAAAGGTTGTATCCTCATTATCATTTGCTTCTAGGAAATTCTGGATTTCCTGTCTGATTTCTTTTTTGACCCATTCATTGTTCAGGAGCGAGTTGTTCAGTCTCCAATATCTGTTGAAATTTTTGGATCTTCTCCCGTTGTTAATTTCTAGCTTTAATGCATTGTGGTCTGATATGATGCAGGGGATTACATTGATCTTTCTGAATTTGCTGAGGGATGATTTATGGCCCAGTACATGGTCAATTTTGGAAAAGGTTCCATGCGATGCTGAGAAGAATGTGTAATCTGTGTCCTTGGGATGGAATGTTCTGTAAATGTCTGTTATCCGTAGTTTGTCTATGGTGCTATTTAGCAACTTTATTTCCCTGCTTGCCTTTTGTTTGGACAATCTGTCTAGTGATGACAGTGGAGTTTTCAAGTCTGCTACTATGATGGTGTTGGCATCTATATCTGCTTTGCTTTTGAGTAATTTATGCTTAATGAACTGAGGGGCCCTTGCATTTCATGCATACATATTTACTATAGTTATGTCTTCCTGTGTATCATTCCCTTGACGAGTAGGAAGTGACCATCATCGTCCTTTTTTATTGCTGTTCATTTAAAGTCTATTTTGTCAGATATTAGAGTAGCTACACCAGCTTTTTTATTACTCCCACATGCCTGGAAAATTGTTTTCCACCCTTTTACTCTCAGTAGCTTGCTGTCTTTAGCGATAAGGTGTGTTTCTTGAAGGCAACAGATGGAAGAGTCAATTTTCCTGATCCAACCTGAGATCCTGTGTCTTTTTATAGGAGAGTTGAGTCCATTTACATTCAAAGTTATAACTGTGAGGTTTGCTTTAAACCCTGCCATGTTGGAGAGAATATGGAGGTTGGTATCCCAGCTGTTGTTATCTCTTTGGTGTTACCTTACTTGTTCTCTGTTCCTTTCCTGAGGTCAGATATTTGTTTCATCTACATAAGATATCTTGTGAAGTATCTTCTGAAGGTTTAGCTTTGTGTTCAAGTAATTGTAAAGCTGGTTAATTTCATGGAATACTTTCATTTCTCCATCTATTATGATGGATAACTTTGCTGGGTACAGTAGTCTAGGTTGGAATCCGTACTTCTTTAGGCCTAGGATCGCTTTGTTCCAAGCTCTCCTGGCTTTTAAAGTTTCTCTGGAGAAGTCTGAGGTGATTCTGATGGGTTTTCCTCTATACACGAGTTTCCTTTCTCTCGTTGCTCTAAGGACTCTCTCTTTATCCTCAATACTTGGCATTGTAACTAAGATATGTCTTGGGGTGTTCCTCTTTTGGTCCAATTTGTTTGGGGTCCTCCGTATCTCTTTTAGAATTACAGGACTATCTCTTGCCAAGTATGGAAAGTTTTCTTGAATAATTCTGTTGAAAATATTTTCTATGCCCCTAGCTTGGTTTTCTTCTCCTTCTGGGATCCCCATGATCCTGAGATTAGGTCTTTTTATGGTATCCCACATTTCCCTTGAGTCTTGTTCACTTGCTCTTTTGAATTTTGTCTTTAATCCTTTACTTTCACCCTATTTGGGCTCATGTTTCAGGTTTAATGGAAAAGCCAGGACTTGCACTCTGTCTCTGAGCCAGGCAATGTGGGCAGTAATTCAGTGAGCCTGGGGCTTTGGCAATGGGCACATGGCCCTTGTCATGGTTGGCTGTTCACTGAAATCTGTGCTGTTCTTAGGGTGAAAGTTAATAACTATACTCTTTTTACCTTTAGGTGGGTCACACCTCTAAGAAGACCCCCAGGGCTGGGAGATGTGACTCCAGGGGGCTGGAGGTAGATGACAGGAGGGGTACTGAGTGCACACAGTAGCTCTATGGCTGCTCCCAAGTTGTCACTTTTGGTCGTCTCCTCCTGCGCGTCTGTCTGTGATTTTCTCAATCTTCTCTGACTTCTGGCCCGACATGTTCTGTTGAGTTCTGAGGAAGTAGGTCATCAAGGCCAGCCTGATGTTTCCTCGTGTATATTCCACAGAGTGGCCTTACCTTGAGAGGCATTCCTGATGAGGGCTCAGCTCAGGTTGGATTCCTCAGTGGATGAACTAGGGATATTATTGGAAAGGAGAGGCCTTGCTTCTAGCTACAGCTGGGAGTTGCTTCAGACCAATCTGGAGGGTGAGCATGAGGGAAAGGGGTGAGGTGACAAAAACAAGATTTGCCCTGGGCCCTGGGTGACAGTCTGTGGATGCTTAGTTATGAGTCTATAAACATTTAGAAACCACACTTGGCTCTCAAAGTTTAAGGCCTGATAGGTGCCAAGTTGAATAAGGGGACTTCCAGTTTTCTTTAAGAGAATGTCACTAAATTTCATTTCTAGAGCAGGCCCAATTTGGAATGAAAGGTGTCTGTGTGTCTGAATGTGTGTGGGTAGCACATTCCTGTGGAGGCTGGAAGTCGATGATGTGCACCTTATGCTGTGAGACCCGATCTCTAGCTGAACCCAGAGCTCACTGATTCAGCTAGATTCACTAGCCAGCAAGGCGTAGGGATCTACATGTGTCTGTCTCCCAGCTCTGCATGTGACACCATGCTCAACATTTTACAAGGGTGCTGGGGAGCTGATTTCCGGTCCTTGTGAGGATCCAGCAAGCACTTTCCCCAGCCCAGAGCTAGAGGTCTTAATATCATCCTGGGACTCTAGGAGATTGGGACTTCCACCATGGAGGGGGGTGGGTGGGGCTTAGTGGCAGCGGACCCAGTGCTTGTGTTGTGGGAACACTGGGGACACAGGCCTGTCTGCATAAGGATGAAGCATGGGCCAACCCCTGAAAGCTGCCTGAAGCAGCAGGCCGTGGAAGAGATTTGAAGGGGACATCTGAGGAGTCCTTTATAATGCACAAAAGTGTTCTGTTCACCCCAGTTTGATGTGACACGGGGGTTCAGACAGACATCAAACACAAATATCAAATTGCAGGATAAAAAAATTAGGGGACTTTAAACAAAGCAAGCTCTCATGGTCCCCTTCTGGCCCTCACCTGGGAGCTCAGAGGTCAGACACTGAGAGTCACAGGCAGCTTTACCTCTGGCTCTCTTCACTGGGGATGTGTGTCCTCTGCAGACTCAGGACCTGCCCCATGTCTCCACAGCCCCTCCCCCACAGCCTCTGGCACCAGGCCACAAGGAATGCCAGTTCTAGGGTCTGTCACATCTATAAAATTTGATGACCGCTTCCCCATCCTAATACAGACTCTGAATTGGGTCCCTTCATGGATTGCAAATGGGCACGACTTGTCACTCTCTCATCAAGAGGCGGGTTTAATTTCTCTCCCCTTGAACAGGCCAGTGACTGCTGAACTAATGGAAGCAGAAGCCAAGGCAGCCCCTGCTGGTTTGAAAAGGCTTCTGCTTTGTCACCTTGGAAAACCCTGAGCACCTTGGTTTGAAGCACGGCTCCTGCACAAACCATGCAGAGGCCACTTGGGAAGAAGTCTCCAGATGACAGAGGCCAGCTTGGGTTCTGGGAGAGTCTCCTCAGGACTCCTGCCCTAGGCATCATCTTAAGATGATGAGAGACCCCAAGAATCTCCTGGCTGAGCCTCAGAACCCACAGATCCATGGGAGTAACAAACCCTTGCTGATAGTGGGGTTTGGGTGGTTGAAGTCACTTGTTGCTGTTTCTAGGAACCTTTCTGTGGCTTCTAAGAGACAGGCCTCTATAAGAAACAAAATTTCCCGTTTTTGTTCTCTGATCAAGGCCCCTGAGGGATTCTACACAGAAAGAACAGGGAGGCATGGCCATCTCTTATAGATGTGGACGACCACAAACTGCTACCCTTGCTCCTTTCTCATACGGCGGCTGACGAGATGAGAGAGGGAAACTCCGACACCCTTGAGACTTCATTTTAAGATTGTTCATTGCTTATGTACAGAAATGCAATTTATTTTTGTGTACTGATCTTATGTCCTATAATTTAAATGACTTTATTTATTGTATAATTAATTAATTTATTTATTTAGTGGTACTGGGGATTAAACCTAGGGTCTTATGCTTGCTAGGCAGGCATTTGCTACTGAGCTATATCCCCAGTCCTTTATTTTAAAAAAATCTTTCTAAGTTTTAAATTAGGATCTCTCCCTCAGCTAATATTGAACTTGGTCTGTAGCCCATGCAGAACTTGAACTTATGATCCTCCTGCCTTGGTCCTCCAAATAGCTAGAGGACTCTGGGCTTGATCCATCAGGCCCAGCTGAGTTTGTTAATTTCTAATACAGCAAATTAAAACATCATAAAAGTCATAATTCTTACTGAACTTCAGTCATTTTTCTGTTATTTTGAGAGAGAATGGGTGCACTAGGTCTTCCTACTGCTGCAAACAAACTCCAGTCTGCCACTTTGTGTGGCTGGCTTTACGTGGGTACTGGCCTAGACTGGTCTAAATAAGTAAACATAAAGTTGAATTGGTCAATTTAGATACCTATATGGAATAGTTCTAATCCTATGACTAAATGTCATAAACTTCTGTGATGGTTAAGTTTTGATGTCAACTTGACCTTTCAAGTAATTTTGGGTAGGTCTCTGAGGATGTTCACAGGAAGGCACCCTCTCAGTAGGGGGCAGGATGTAAGGAAGCTCAAAGGAGCTAGAAGTAAACATCCTTTCCTGTGTGGGCAGTGCAGGAATTAAATTCCAGAGACTCAGGAAACCATTAAGTCTGGGATAGGGTTGCAAGACTCCACCCTAAGGCTATATAAAGGGGAAGAAATTCTCTCCTGAGTCCCTGCCTGTTGGCTGCTGGTGCTTGTTTGTGACTTGCACTCGTATCTTGCTTTCCTACCCTTCCTGGACATCAGAACCCAGTTTCCTCGGCCTCACATCGTGGATTTGAAGAGAAGCCATTCCCAAGGGAGCCATCAGGCCTTCTGGGCTGGATTGGGACTGCTGAGGCCTCCAGCCACGTGGACTGAACAGCTACTGGTTTCTTCACCTGTGGGCCTGCAGACTGCTATTGTTGGACTGTCGTAAGCTACCCCAATAAATTCCCTTTTACTACAATCCATTCTGTCAACTCTGTTTCCTCTAAAGAACCCTGACTAATACAGCCTACAACCATCAATATGGTTTTTAACAGAATAGAATCTAAAATAAATATATGCTGGACAGCTCCCACTGACATTAAAGGGGTTTTATGACATCAATCTCTGTCCCTGGCTTGCCCCAGGAAAGATTGGAGGATATATTTTAAAATTTCCTTAAATACAGGGAAGACAAGGTAAACACCTTAACATGTTCAACTTATTTACAAATTTGAACACAAACAGACTATTGTCTAGCATGTTTATTCCATGTTTATGGAAAAGATGCTACTAAGAAAATCTACTAAATTCTAAAAATTCTAATGATGAGAAAAAAATCACACGGCTCTAAATGCCTTCATACCTACCCTAGGTAACACTTGTGCTGTTATTAAGATTAAATACCCTATATATATGTATATATATCTTCTTAATAACTCTATTAATACATGTCATATGCTTTGCAAGACATACAGGAACCATCTCAGACCATATAAGATGCTATGATGCCATTCGATAAACAATTCTGGGGATGGATCTCGAGTTTCCACGGTGAACAGCAACCTGACACTAAAACACTCTCCACTGGACACCCTATGTGGAACACTCTCCACTTCTGGGGGAGTCATACCACCTTCTGCCTCTCAACGTGAGACAGGACAAAATCTTGGCAATGTGATATATGGCTAATGGGTCTCTCTCTCTTGGGCCTTAGCTAGGGATCCCTCCCCTCTCTGAGGGATACCCCCAGTTGCCTTAACTTCATGTCCTATTCAGCAGGAAAAAGACAAGAGAGAGATTTCTTCATCCCCATGTCCCAACTGCAGTTGGGGTATCCTCAAGAGAGAGGGAAAATATATAATTTTAGGAGTGAGCCCCACACAAGATTGCCAAGGACTTGGGAGAGGATTTAGCTGTGTCTTTCCCATTGGGGAGACCTGCCCCATATGAGTCTGCTAGAAATTTAAAATATAATTAAAAATTAGGGTAACACTGAATAGGCGTCCCTCTCCCTCTTTCTTTTTTCTTCCCAGAACATGCCAAACGGATGAAAAATCCAGCTGTCTAGGACAATCATGCCCTCTGCAGACCCACGGAAGCTGCCACTGCAGCCAAATGGCACCCTGGCCTCACAGGCCATCGCCCCCACTCTGCTGAGAAGGACAAGAAGCAGCTACCCTGCCCTTTGCCCTGAAACTTGGTGTTGCTGGAGCAGAGATGGACATTACATCTGTAACAGAGTCTAATCAAAACTCCCTTCAAGCGGATGTTGACAGAGACTTGAGACAATTACTGTCTTCAATATTATACCTCAAAGACTCTATAAAATCTTTGTCTAGAGTGGTCCTCCAGAACAGATGGGGACTAACTATGTTATATTATTTCTTATGCAAGGGGGGGGGATAAAAAGTATTATACTATATATTTTTATTTCTTAAGGAAGGGGGGCTAAAGAAATATTGTGCTTTTATATTATGCTTTTATTAATCATACGGGAGTTATTGAGGACTCCCTTAAAAAGTTCAAACAGAACTTAAACCAGTAAAAGGGGTTCAGAGAGCAGGCTGAATCCCTCTCTCAATCTTGGTTCATACAGTCTCCATAGCTAGGCTAATTGCTTTTAAGTCAGTGACATATAGCTCATGGCATTGAGGGTCCAAATATTGTCTCCCCCAAAGTAATTTTCTCTCAGGATATGAGGGGTCTGCTTTGGAGACTTGCTCCTTGTCTAGGGGTATGAGGGGTTCTATATGGAGCTGATCTCCCCCACAATTATGACCAGTATGAGGTGGTCCCAGGGTGTGTGGCCAAACTCTCCTACATACAAACAAAAAAGGGTGAAATGTTGGGACCCAGCCTGGCTGAATATCTGTGAGCTAAGTTTTAGAATATAATATGCAGCCGGATGAGGTGACTTACACCTTTTGGTCCGAGCACGAGCATGGTAACTCATGCCTTTTGATCCTAGCACACCTGTGCCTCCAAGAGGCAGAGGTGATAGAAGTGCTAATAAGCTTTGTTCCTGCTTGCTGAGCTTCTGTAGCCTTGTTCCTGCTTGCCAAACTTCTTTGTGAAAAGAGATAGGACTATACAATGCAGCCTTGGCTTGTATATAAGGTTGGATGCTGGAATAAAGTTTTGAGATTTGCCTTGACATATCTCCCGGCCGCCCGGCCGCGCGTGTGTGAGTCTCCGGCTGCGCATTCACCTTTCCCCGATGGAGCCCATCTCCTGATGGCATGCTAGATTTGCGCTATCCTCGAAGATGGCCAGGGAGCCATGACTCTTTACCCAACACCCAACACCCATCCACCCATCCACCCACCAATCCCTCCATCCATCCACCCACCCATCCACCCACCCATCCACCCACTCATCCACCCACCCACCCACCCATCCATCCATCCATCCGCCCACCCATCCATCCACCCATCCACCCACCCATCC